>MUZC01000863.1:109207-124090 GCA_002072015.1 Radix auricularia
AGAGGTAAATCTGATGTTGATATGAGAGGTAAATCTGATGTTGATATGAGAGGTATATCTGATTTTGATCTAGGAGGTAAATCTGATGTTGATATGAGAGGTAAATCTGATGTTGATCTAAGAGGTAAATCTGATGTTGATCTAAGAGGTAAATCTGATGTTGATATGAGAGGTAAATCTGATGTTGACATGAGAGGTAAATCTGATGTTGTTACAAGATATGTTGATGTATTATTTCAATATTTTTTTCACACTCTAATCATATCAACAAATAAAACTTTGTCTTGTCATCCTTTTTTTTCTTCACATTTTTGTTTATTGATAAAGTAAAAATGTTTGTATTTAAGCTGGACTGTCAGTGGGCAAAGTTTGCTTGAATAAAGGAACATCTTATACAGCAGTCATAAGTACATCAGGCCCCGCATTGCTCATTGATTCTGTGAGTTTACTCTTCTTGATAACTAGGGCACATTGATTAATTCAGTGATTGAAAACTTCTTTGATAACTAGGGCACATTGATTAATTCAGTGATTGAAAACTTACAATCTGATGACGATATTTTATGTTATCTCTTCTTTCAGTTACTGTTAGTTAGCGATGGAAATATTCTTTAAATAACCAAATAAGAGTGAGGTTATGTTGACAAGCAACTGTATATTTCATTTAATCCATACATTGTATGTATAATATTTGATTCCATCAGATCAATAACAATTACATCACAAATGTTATCAAAACAAACAAAATATTATCCTGTGACTTTTCTTAATTAGCTACTTTTGTGTGGTCACACACCTCAGTGACATCATTGTCTACTGACCTCTTATCTATATATTTTATGTGGTCACACCTCAGTGACATCATCGTCTACTGACCTCTTATCTCTATATTTTATGTGGTCACACCTCAGTGACATCATCGTCTACTGACCTCTTATCTATATATTTTATGTGGTCACACCTCAGTGACATCATCGTCTACTGACCTCTTATCTCTATATTTTATGTGGTCACACCTCAGTGACATCATTGTGTACTGACCTCTTATCTATTATAGGGTACCTCCAATGCCAGCCCTTATTCTTCCATCAGACTGTTATGACCTCAACTTAAAATTAACTATTAATTAATAGTTAATTTTGATTAATGTCAAAAAATTAAAATTAAAAATTTAATTAAATTTTAAAAATTATATCGAACAATCGTTCCCATAGCTTTGGTTTGTCTCAGCTTAAGTTCCTGATACTGTAGTGAATGTTTGGTTTGCAGATGATATGTAAGCAAAGTGTTAGAACCATGGTAGTAATGTTCCATTTAAGCAGCGCGGCTCCGTAGTTATTTGACCGACGCCATGCAGGAGTTTAGAATCACGAGGCAGCAAATTTTATAAAATATTGCACACAAATTTTTTTTAACTTAGCACACGAAGCTCAGACTTAGAGAGAACATTGCATGGAAGGCAAACAATTTTTTTAAATGGACACAAATTAATGACCCTTATTAAAATTTTGAACATTCGCGTCATTCTATAGTTTAAAACCAAAATGTTTGTGTAATCCTCTCGAAATTTGTTTATATTTATAAATATTTTACTTTTTGACTTCCAGAACATTTATAATTGCTGGGTCAATTAATCATTTTAAAAAGTGTTATTTGTTGAAAAAAAAATTAAAATTAATCGAGAAATTAATCATTAATTTCCTCAGCCCTAAACTAATTATATTATAACTCAAACTTTTTTTTCTTTAACCAAAACTTTTATACATCTGGTTCAAACTTGGCTTGTTAAACCTATAACCCAACTTTTCAAACCAAATCATTAAACTTATCTGACTTCAACTAACTTTCAAAACAACTTATCTTTTTAAAAAATTCTAATTGCAAAATGTTTGATTCTATAAGTGAATGTCACCCTTATTGTAAGGCTTGAATAATTTCTTTATAATTTAATATTTGACTAAATTTTTATTATTATCTAATATTTCACAAAAAAATTGAGGCCAGTGTGGAAAAAAAATGTTAGAACCTTTAGATAACGCATCTCATAAATATAATAGCATATTTTGAGAGATTAACTTTGACTCTGATAGTTAGCTTGACTCTTCCAAAAAAACTTGGCAAGGTAACAGAAATAGAGTAGGAAAAGCTGTACAAGAATTTTACATTGAAAACTTTATTTTATGGTTTTGTCCACAGCTTGTTTTCATCCCAGATGAATCTAGCTTCACAGGACTCTATGACAGGGTGGACTCGAGCAACATAACCAGCTGCATTCAGATGGCCCGCGGTAAAGTCAGGTCAAACAGAGACCTTTGTGCCAAAGTTGAATATAGTCTTATGGCCTATCTGCTCAAAGGTCCTGTAGGTGAGTTATCATAAAATACATGATCCATTAAACAATGGAAATAAATTAATCATTTGCCCTGATACTGTTTTCAATGAAAGCTAGATTTTATGTTCCTATTATTTTTTACTTTCTTGTTATTTTTATTTTAAAGTCCATCTTTTTTTTAATTCTAGAAAATTATTTGATAAACATGTATCTTCAAAATTTTTTTAGAAACATAAACACAATTAATCTTCCATGATTTATCCGCTGGCTTAATTTCAAATTTTAAAAAATTAATAAACTCGCCCACCTGGAGATCTGTAGGTCTGCATGGTTCAAATCTTAGAATTGACATTTCAACCATTTCCTGGTGTTAAATTTCCTTATCTTTTGCAGTTTACTACTACTACCATATGCCTTTGTGGACAAAATATTTTGATGGGGAAAAATTTCAAAATTATTCCATTTTAAAACAACTTATTTAATAATGATTGGATTAAAACAGCTTGGCTATACATTTGTATATTTGACCTTGTAGTTCATTTTACTTGGGAAATAATAATTTTAAAATCTTATCAGCCTTACCCGTATTACTTTTATTGTGTTGAGTTTGGACTCACACACCTGTATGATGTATTTATTTAGGCCAGGGATCTAGTAGACTTAATTTTTTATACATATTATCTTTTCTTTGCAGCATGTTCTTGTACATCTGGAGCGCTTGCAAACAACCAGTGTGACTCATTTAGTGGTGATTGCCCTTGCTTGAATGGAGTTCTTCCCCCTGACTGTTCTAAATGCAAAGCTGATCACTCTCAGTTCTCATTAACCAGTGGTTGCACGGGTAAGTTCATTTCTTAATTATTTTTTAATTATTTGTGGGATTATGGAAATATAATTGGATGATAATTTAAGTGTGAAGCACAACTTTATTTACTTACTAATGATGAAAAGAGGAAGTAAAATAGAAAATATTTTGTGAAATGTTATTTAGCCTGAATTATTACATTTTTATTTATAGTTTATAAGAGCAATCTTGTTTAATATAATTTATAGTTTATCAAAGTAATTTTGTATAATATACTTGATAGTCTTTCTGTGCAAATTTGGATAATAAGTTATTTATTAACTTTTATAATACAGCTTGCGGTTGTCATCAGAATGGTTCTCTCTCTGATCTTTGTGATTCTAATGGACTGTGCTCCTGTAGATCCAATGTTATTGGAGCCAAGTGTGATGCTTGTCAACCAGAATATTTTGGCCTATACACAAGTAAGTTTTTTGCTTGAAATTTTCTGTTCTTATTTTCAACATACCCATTTTTTCTCAATTGCAATCAAATCTGTTTAGGGGATATTTTTTTTTATTTCTTGATTTACATATTAGCTGTTTTTTTGTGTTTTTTTTTTAATTATTCAAATTCTATGCCTTATATTAAACAAAACAATATAATTTCAGTGGCAGCTTATGTTATGAAAGAGCTTAACACAGTTAATAGTTAAAGAGTTTTAAAAAGAGATATTGCATTAATCTTTTCAATATTAAAACTGCTTTGTTTCATTTCCAAAATATAATATATTAACAAAATGTTTCAAATCTTTTTTTTAAAATGTCTTCACATGTATATAAATAAGATCTCTACATTTCATTTATTTTTGTAATGCAAGCCTCTGACGATTGTTCATAATTGATAGTTGTGGAGATTGATCCATAAAATGACATTTCAATAAAAATAAATTAGTTAATTGGATTCCTAAAGAAATGTATTGATCTCAAACAAGATTTTTCAAATCAAGATTGTCATGGATTGTTACACAAACTTTTAATGGAATGAAATACAGATAATTTGTCACCACCACTGAAATCTATTGTTTTAATTTCCTCAAATACTTTCATTTATGTTGAAACTATAGTACGTTATATCTTGGTATGTGCAGTTTTAAAATGATTTATAAAAGTTAATACCCAAGAATATTACCAAATGCCAGTTTCTCTTTAAATTTAAATGAAATTGTACTCTTTAGAAAATGGTTGCACACAGTGCAAGTGTAATACAAATTATTCCTTCAACAACTCATGTAATGACTATGGTGACTGCCCTTGCAAGCCAGGGGTTAAAGGTCCTTTATGTGAAAGTTGTATGAATGGGTGAGTTCTAAGTCAATTATTTTTAAAAAAAGTTATTTATTAAAGTTAAAGGATGAAATTCTATCCACAGAAGTTATTTTAATTTTATTTATTTAAATTAATTGTATCAAAGGTTTTTATTTGATATTCTGATACAATTTATGCACTTTATGTTTTGATCTTCTTAAGCATTTTCACTACACATTTATAATGTTAGGGCTCTGCTAAATGTAAAAATGAGAGTCTTGATATTAATTAATGCAAACTACTAAATACTTGATAATTAAAAGAAGGAGAACCCATACTTCAACTTTTTAATTTCATAGCAAATGACTTTATAAGGTATTTCTTGTAATTTAACATTAATTCAATATATGAAAATAAAATTTGTTTTATTTCAAGAAAGTTAATAATAATAAAACCAGCATTGGATTGTAAAAACCAGCAATAAATTTAATCAAGAAGTAAATGAAAACTAGAAATAAATTATTTTTATAACTAGAAATTAATAAAAACTTTGTAAAATGTTCCCAGATTTTACAACCTTACTGTCAATGGCTGCACACAGTGTTCATGTAAATTAGATAGCAGTACTGGAAGAGCTTGTAATGCTACATCTGGGACCTGCGAGTGCCTTTCAAGTGTAGAGGGCAGCACATGTGATACCTGTAAAAAAGGCAAGTAAAACAGTAGATTAATTAATTTATGCAATTATTTTATTGTGACATAGATGGCACTTTTATCTTGTGTTGCTATTTTTTTGTCCTTAATGATTAAAAAATACAATTTAGTGAGACTCATAAATCTATTGCTCAGTTAACCATGGTTCATGACAAACTTTTGTTCTGCCAATGGAGGTGAGAAAAATGAGTAAGGGAGCTAACAACCTCCAATATCCTTGGTTGAGGGAAGGTTTGGGAAATCACTTGTTTCCTTCTTGTCATAGTTTAACTCAATGATTGATACTGAATGTGTTGTAATGACTGTTGGACTATCAATAAATTATAGATAGAAATTTGAAAATTAAAAAGTAAAAAAATAATATAATTCTTTTTTTTAAAAAGGAACTTTTGGGCTGGGAAAGTGGAATCCTAATGGTTGCATCCCTTGTTTCTGCTGGGGCCATGGCAATGTTTGCTCATCAGCCGAGGGTTGGTATAGTGAAGCCATCACCAGTGTCTGGCCACCAAGTTCTGATGTCTGGTCAGCACAAGACACTGAGGGTAACAATATCAGTGTCCAAACTGTTCCCGCTGGTAACCAGTAAGTAGCAATTTGTCTTTTTTGGAAATGACAATTTTTTTTTAACTCATGAACTTTAAAATCATGATTGGTGTCTGGACCTTCAACTACATTAAGTGATCATGCCCACACTCCACTCATTGGATTACACAAATGGTTTTTAACATGTTTTTTTATTAACCTTTACAACATTTTGAGTTTTTAAAATACCTTTCTTTCAATAAAAAAACACTTGTATTGTTTAGAATTTAAAAAGAAATTGTTTGGAAGTTGTACTTTGCTAATTTGATAATTCAAAATAATAAGGAATTATTTTTATCCCCAGATATGCTATGAAGATAGATTCTTCTCAGTTAACTACATCAGATATTTACTTTGTTGCCCCAGGAAAGTTTCTAGGTGACCATAAGTCTTCTTATGGTCGTAACATTGTTATTGTCTTGTATCCATTTGATGTTGGTTACAACACTGAAGTCCATCTCTATGGTGGTTACACTAACTACACACTGGTCTGTTCTAAGAATGGATCTATCAATAATTCATCCTTGAAGGAGTCAACTATTCAGGTATAAGCCCAACATCTAAATGAATTAGAACTTTGTTCACAAACTTTTGCAGTACAGGTGATAACATTTCTAGATTTTGATCTTAACCTTAGAAACTTCGGTAATCGATGAAATATACAAAACCCATCAGTGCATTATACCTGGTATACTTGTTCCATATGAATTAAAGACATTTCAATAGCCCTGTAACTCAAATATTTTGCGGGAAGTGGGGAGGGGGGGTAGACATTTATGAGCCAGAATGTTGTTTTGTGTTGTGGAAAAATTGTTATTATAAATTTAGAATTGAATCAAATTTTGAGCTCAAAACTGAAAAGTGGCTAGGCTAGGAGCATTAAGTTATGTAACTTAAGTTATGTAACTGTCTGCATTGAATATTTGTATAATCAATACATATTTTAACTAGGACTGCAGAAATTAACAATTACTTAATAGATTAATCATTAAAAAAATTAATCAATTAAAATTAATTTGATAGATTAAAAATTATATTAAAATTTAAGAAAGTATTTCTAATATTTTTTTTTCCAATTTTTTAAATAATTTATATATATTTGTTACTAACATACTTTTCCCTCATGTTATATTAATCATTTAGACATGCATGCATAAAAAAAAAATGTTTTCTACCTTATTTCTTGCATAGGAGAACAAATTTGCTCTTTAATGTCACAAAATTTGGGAGCCTTGTATTAACAACTTAACTGATTTTGCAAAATAATGTATCACAACTTAACAGAATCTATATGTGTGTTGTAGAAATATAATTGAAATTTATCAATTAATCAATACATTTTTAACCAATTAATCGATGTAAAAAATTAAAACAGTACCAGCCCTAAATTTTAACCATCATTTAATTAATTAATTACCTGAGATAACTTTCCATGAGTGAATTTTTTTAAAGTTCTTTAATTGAACTTAAACATTTTGGAGTTGTTTTTTTTAAAAGTCCAATAACCGATGGTCGTAGGGGGTACTAATGTTTCTATAAGAACTTACTAGGGGCTTATTAGACCTTGGTGGGTGCCCCGACTCCCTTTCAGGTCAGCAGAGGACTTTCATGGCATTAGTCATTCATCATTTTTATTTTGGCTTGATCCCACGCCCATCAGCTTGTGAGGCGAGCGCACTATTGACTTCGCTATCCAGCTGCTGGTGTTGATTTAAGTTGTCATTATTCATTATTACTTGCAAGTAAACTGGCTATAAATATACCTTGATGTCTTCACGAAGCTTTGTTTGTCCTTCAGATTCCTATCTTGGAGCAACAGTGGGAGGTTAAAACCAAAGTGGTGTCTACATCCGCAAGTTCAAACATCACCACCACAAGTTTTGTTTCTTCTGGTAATGCCTCCTACTATCATCTTTTGGAGACACTTTCAAATTTGGCAGCTTTCCACATCAAAGCCTACATAGCAAATGTAAGTATTGGTACATGTGAATGTCAGTTGTTTTATTAGTGCATGTGAATGTCAGCTGTTTGATTGGTGCATATGATTGTCAGCTTAATTCATAGGGATTTATGTCAACAAAAGTAGTAAAAAAAAAGGTTTAACTGAAAAAAACTAATTATTTATGTTTTATTTCCAGTCAAGCCAAGCCTTTAATCTCCTGAGCGTGACACTGGAAGGTGGCGCCACCACTGCCAATATGTCTAGCACACCAATCAACAATGTGGAGAAGTGTGTTTGTGAGCCTGGCTACACTGTAAGTTTATTTTTTATTATTGGCTTTTTTATGTGTCGGTGCGTTTATAATAATTATGTTGTTAAAAAATAAACCATGAGAATAGACTTTGATTTGTGTTGATGAAACATTTTGTAGTAGCAATATAATTAATAATTGTGATAATGTTCTTCCCCTTAATCTTTATAATATTCTAATGCCCAAAAGAGAGGCTTACATGAGTACAGACTTATCAGTAAATATGTACATCAGCACAGACTTATCAGTACATATTATTCTTATCATAGGTCTGATGTACTTAAATTGTTTTTGATTTTTTGTCTAAGTGTAAACAATGATTACATGAGATCCCATGAGGTATGGTTTGGGGGTGGGAGAGGGAGGGGGCTCATCTCTGAAACTTGGAGGAAACTTCCATTTAAATTTGTTTTTGCTTTTCTTCATCTAGGTCCCCAACACTTTTTTGTAAATACTTTTGAAATACTTTTTAGCATAGTTTTAAAATAATGACTTTTTAAAAACTTTTTTAGCAAGTTTATTTGAAATGATGACTTTTCAAATACTATTTAGCGTATATTTTTTGAACGACTAACCAAATACTATTTAGCACATATATTTGAAATAATGCAGCTTAGAAAGAAAAACATAAGTATATTGTCAGCATTTAGGTCCAGACCTTTACAACGTTTATTGTTAACATGCACATTTGATCAGATATACAGGTCAGACAATTAACAAATTAGTGGATTCCACTAGTGGCAGAGGCTTTCCATTAAGTTTGAAAAATTCATCTGTAGAGTAACCAATTAGCTAACATTACTTTTACTCTGCCTCACTACCCACACTGTTGTCCTTTTTTTTCTGCCTAGCATTTTGTGTAGAGTTTGCACTCACAAACTTACTGATTACTAGCAGTTTTGCCTAGTGGACACTACAGGGGGAATTTTTTTTCTCCCACATTTTTGTGAACTTTCCATTTTAGGGCAGTAGTTGCCAGTATTGTGCTGCAGGCTACACAAGGCTCAGTCCAAACACAACACATCCAGGAAGCCAGTGTATTCCGTGTCAATGTAATGGTCATGGTATCACAGCATGTGATCAATCTGGTAGTAACTGCTCCAATCAAACAGTTGTGCCATGTGATCCAGTTACAGGAGTGTGCACATGTCAACACAATACCATGGGAGACCACTGTCAATTCTGCAAAACTGGTTACTATGGCAACGCAACCAGAGGAAATCCAGGTTATCTTTTAAAAAATAATTTAAACAAAAAGTGTACATTAATTAATTTTCTTAAAGTCTAACTGACAAGATTATTTTCTTTGTTTCACTTTATTTGCAGCTGCACCTTCTTCATTAAACAAAATTAGTTATGAATTAATGCATTTCCAGAAAACATTTAATTGCATAAGACAAGAATGAAAAATATATCCTTTAAACTTTAAAATTAAGTTTTTGTTTACTTACATTTAAATAAAAAAATTAAAGCTTACATTTACCAGACGCAGCATTTTTGTTAATAAATGTAAATTGGGCATAGAGATCATCATTGACATCTGGTAAAAGTTGAATCCATCCTCAGATGACTGCTTGCCATGTCAGTGCCCTGGTTACATTGTGGCTGGAGATATCAATGTGTTTGCCAACTCCTGCTCTCTCATCGGAGGTCAACAAGTCTGTGACAACTGCACAACTGGACACAGCGGAAATAAATGTCATGTCTGTAGTGAGGGATATTTTGGCACTCCTGAAAATATTACGGTATTTGAAATCAATTTAACTTTATTAATCGTAATCTTTCTTTTGAAATATAGTTATTTTCCCAATATTTTTGTTGTGAAATTGAATTCTCATTTTAATAAAAATAAAATTATAACAAAAATTATCAAATTTTAAAAGGCATTGATTTATTAGTAACTTGAATCAACAAATTAAAATCAGCTTTTTTATTTATTTCCACATTTTGTAATTTACTTTATAGCAGCTCATGCACCCCTTCCCACATCTTTTCTGCCTCTACTTCAAAGTAGCGCAGAAGTAGATAAATATGGTTAAAATTGTCCTGTTCTTAACAAAGCTTGACTTCCACATATGGACATGTGCAAGATTTTAATTTGATGTGCAAGATTATAATTTGATGTGCAAGATTATAATTTGCTGTGCAAGAATATAATTTGATGTGCAAGATTATAATTTGATGTGCAAGATTATAATTTGATGTGCAATATTATAATTTGATGTGCAAGATTATAATTTGATGTGCTAGATTATAATTTGATATGCATGATTATAATTTAATATTTATGATGCCATTGATGATCTTTAATTATACAAATGATTTTATTAAAGAATTTCAGTGGTACGTGCAGAGTTTGTGAATGCAATGGCAGAGCTGACACGTGTGACAGTAGAACAGGAAAATGTGTAGCGTGTAGAAATAACACAGATGGCCAGAACTGTGAGATCTGTGGCTCAGGATACTTCGGTGATGCCATGACTTCGGGATGCCAGCGTGAGTGATAAGTCATGATATCAGATAAACTATCAGTCATAAGTCATGACCATCATGATCTCAATACAACTATTTTTCATAAGCTTTTATCTAACGACACCTGTCAGTGTAATCTTTCCTTGTCTTATCAAAACTATTTTTGTGAAACGTTGGCCTGAATATCACCATAATTTTGATATAAGAAAATATAAAATTATAATGTGGTTAAACATTTGTAGTAATTTAGCAGGAAACAAAACTCCGCTAAAAATGTCTGGCACCTAATATTAAAGTGTCTCATGCTTTTTACTGATGATTATATATTATATATAAATTCATATTTCTTTGTTATTTTAGAGAGAATTGAATATTTCATAGTTAGGTATATATACTATAATTTGGGAATCCCCTCTTGAATTACTGCAGCATAATTGATTATATCCTAGCATAAAATAGTGGAAGAAAAATAACTGATGTATTTTATTTTTTAAAAATCATGACGTTACTGTCCCATAATGTGTTTAGCATGTACTTAGAACATTTACTTTGGCTCAGTTGGCTTTTGAGCAGACAAAGTGACCTGAGAGGTAACATTTATAAAACATTGTGGCATAAAGAAATAACATTGTCACTTTGGCTGGCAATACACATGTCATTGTGCTGATGAGAGTTTTTAAGGAATTTCAAATATTTTGTAAGATCCACTCACTGCTCTATAGACATTCTGACAGGAGTGTGCAAAGCTTATTTGTTTTAAGTGTCTAATGTGTGGGCTGTACTGTACAATGTATTAAAACAATACAAAGTTATTTTTTAAATCTTTTGTGGGAACTTTTCAATCTGTGAAGTCTTGAATTTTTCTACATACAGCATGTGCCTGTGGAAACATAGCTGGAAGTACAGGCCTCTGTGATCACATCACTGGTCAGTGTGAATGTTTGCCTAATGTGGCTGGACCTAACTGTACCTCATGCGATGACCGGAGCTTCAACTTAACCGATAAAATTGGTTGTCAGTTGTGTGAATGTAGTTCAGACGGATCAACAAGCACTGTCTGTGATAAGGTAAATAGTGCACCCCCTACAGCATATGAAACATGCAAGTAAATGTCAACTAATATTTATATAAAATATTCAATATATCAATAACATTTTACACTATCATCATATTCTTTTAACACTAAAAAAAATAATATTTTCATAATAAAATTAGTTCAAGATTGCTTAGAGATCTATATAGATATTGAAAAGAGTTTAGATATAAAGATAGATTGTTGTACATAATTTAGTTTGTGTAGTATTTTTATAGGTTTATTGTTAATATTTATTCTTCAAAAAAATAATTAAGTTTACTCCTCTAATGCTGGGTGCATGAAAGTTTTTTTTTTTTTTTTCCAATTTCATTTCCTAATCTTTAACCTGCTTTGTTTTTCTCAATAATTACTGAAACTCTATCAAGTTTAAATAACTCATTTAGTTAAAGATAACTCATTTAGTTAAAGATAACTCATTTAGTTAAAGATAATAAAATCATCATTTTTAGATCAGTGGACAATGCAGCTGTCATAGTTTGGTTACTGGACGAAAATGTGATAAGTGTGAAGACGGTTACTGGAATGTTAGCAGCCATGGCTGTGATGGTAAGTAAACTGATTTTTTTCTTCTTAAGAATTGTTTAAAAATTACAATCTTCAAAGTCAAAGAAAATCATTAACTTGATACATTTTTTTTTTTAAATGTGTTGAGAAAAAAATATATTTTATAGCTTGTAAGCATTTAGTTAAAGGCAAAGAATCAGAATCTCTTTGTCATTAAATATAAAATAACTTAATATAAGGGAATACACAACACTTTTAAAGTATCTTTAGTTGAGTGTTTGTTTGTTGCCTATAAAAAGTTGAACCCCTTGACTGATTCAACTCACAAATGTGTCTGATAACAAAGGTTTAATTTAAAAAACTGTAAAAATCAAAAGTTTTTGACTATGAATCCTTTATTTATGAAACATAACTAAAAGAGGGTTAATTTTAATAGGCATCGCACGACAATACAAGAAACAAAATTTATAGTTATGTTTCATGTATAAAAGATTTATAGCAACACAAAAAATAACTACTTTAGTCTGCCTGCTAAATTTCAGTTCGATTTGATCACAGGAAAAGGGTTATAAAAACAAGTTCAATATGGTGCGCACCGGGAGACAATTACTAGCATTTACGTTTACAGATGGGAATATATTTTTAAAGAGTATCCTCTATATAATACGCATCGCACCATGTGACAGGAAAATATTAAAAGGGTTGTTCAATATAATACGCTCCACAACACTCTAAAAATCTAAAAATTCATTCATTTAATTACAGTACATTAGATTGATTTGAAATTTTGATAGATCATTTTTATTGTTGGCACAAGTCTGCCTGCAAAATTTCAGCTTGATACCATACAGGGAAGTGGGTTAAAAATTGATCCAAAGTTTTTTCAGCAAACAAGCAAGCAAGGCATGAAGCAGATGCCACAAGTTTTAAAAAAGGATTTAGAAATAGACACAGTTGTAGGCTTCATTTATTTATTGTTCATTTATTATGAAAGTCTGCAGAGTTTTCCTAATAGAAATTTGAAACTGATTCCAAAACACAAGAATCTATGACTGCCTCTAACAAGAGGTGGTGCTATGGATCCTGTGAGATGACAGCCTACGATTTGGTCTTAAGCAAAGTGAAAAATAAGTTGTGGCACATTTTTACACATAAAAAAACATTTTTAAGTTGCTTCATCCATTTTTCTCATTCATTAATTATAGCTCTTCTTTATCAGAATGCTCCTGTAATATAAATGGAACAGCCAAGTATGACAATGGAACAGTCCAGCCATCCTGTGACGTTAGGACAGGTCAATGTAAATGTGCAAGACCTGGTATTATAGGAAGAACTTGTGACACCTGCTCTGCTGTTTCACAAAGTTAGTAGGTGGTTTTCACCATCAACAATAAATTCTACTAAGCTTATTGTACTACTTTTCCTGAGATTATTGTGCTACTTTTCCTGAGATTATTCTATTTTTCCTGAGATTATTGTCCTATTTTGTCTGAAATTATTGTCTTATTTTGCCTGAGATTATTGTTGAGTATATTTGAGAGTAACATTGGTCAAATTATTTTATTACTTTTAAGTTATCAACTTTATAAATCATGGCTGTTTCAAAGACCTGAAACTTATAAAACATCATTTTAATTATCTATGGATTATTAGTACGTGTAATTTCTGTATGGTAAACAGAAACATGAAGTATTTGTACACAATTCATTTCTTTAACATTTTTTTTATAATTTACATTTTCACTATTCTTACAGATGCCTTCCAATATGTCAACCTGTTTTACTTGGGTGAGAAATTATTCTTAACATTTGATATTTCATAATCACTTATTAAAATTCTAAATTTAAATTACAAATTATAGGGTTAAGACTGCAGTGGTTAGATGAGTGGGACTTATTAAATGTGATTGGAGGAATCCTGAAAATAAAAATAACACGACTATTCACAAAGTTGTTCATAAATATGACATTATGTATTATTATGTATTATATATAATTTTAAAATCTAGTTTCTGGCTGTTTATACTGTGAATAATCCCTGTTGAAAATGTATTACTAATGGATATTATTAACTTATTGCTGAGCAATGTAGAATATTTAATTGTTTTTTACAATTGCTATCTTTATAGTAAATCAGTAAATCAAATAATATAGAAAAGAGTCTTCCTTCACAACAATAGAAATTCAGTTTTATTACACTGTAGGGGTAAAACACAAATCAAGCATTTCTCTATTTGAGACATTCAAGATTGGTCCTAAAAGCAACCACAGGGTCAATTAGAGATTAGTCCTAGAGCCAACCATGGGGTCAATTAGAGATTGGTCCTAGAGACAACCTTAGGGTCAATTAGAGATTGGTCCTAGAGGCAACCTTAGGGTCAATTAGAGATTGGTCCTAGAGGCAACCTTAGTGTCAATTAGAGATTGGTCCTAGAGGCAACCTTAGGGTCAATTAGAGATTGGTCCTAGAGGCAACCTTAGGGTCAATTAGAGATTGGTCCTAGAGGCAACCATAGGGTCAATTAGAGATTGGTCCTAGAGGCAACCTTAGTGTCAATTATGAATTATCATAACAAAAGCACATTGCCTTAATTAGAAAATATTTCAAATGCTCTAACACATCTATATTCATCTAACAATTTTGCCCCATTGTTAATCTTGTGCTTGTCCAAATTATATTCTTTTTCATTCCTAGGATAACATCATAATAATTGTCTCATTGTCGCGTGCATGTCCTAATATCATAATAATTGTCTCACAAGATGACCCACAGCCTAGCATATGCCACAGACTTGTTCATCATAGATAGCGCAAAAACGGGGGGGGGGGGGGGGGGGGGGG
>MUZC01000863.1:124100-135296 GCA_002072015.1 Radix auricularia
GAGGGGTGAGAGAACGGACACAAGCAGCAACACAAAGTATTGAAAAAATAAAAAGTTTTTAAAAAAGCAAGTAAACATGGAGACATGTGGTCAGCGGTTGTTTTTACCTGCCCCCCACCCCTCACTACCATCTCTTGCCAACCATAAACTGTGATTTTCTGACTTTAGTGTTAGCCATGTTCGCAAAAACTGGGAAAAGAACAGGAAGTAAAAATATTAAATTTTGTTTTAATATTGTTCCATCTGGGAATTGAACCCAGGACTTTCCGCATGTAAGGCGGACGTGATAACCACAACACAACAAATCATATGTTACTCTGTGAAGAAACAACACAAGGGAACGCATGAAGTATTGTTGTCACCCCCCCCCCCCCCCACCTTTTTTCTTTTCATCCTACTCCACTTGCCCACTGTGATCTTTCGACCCCAGCAAGGGTGATTTGTCATGCTCATTTGCAAATGGTTGTTCACATGAATTATATATAAAGATTATTGTACATGTCCTAATATCATAATTATTATCTCATTGTTGTTCATTGTAGTAATCATCTCATAGTTGTACATGTCCTAACATCATAATAATTGTCTTTTTGTTGTACATGTCCTAATATCATAATAATTGTCTCATTGTTGTACATTGTAGTAATCATCTCATAGTTGTACATGTCTTAATGTAATTATTATCTCATTGTTGTACATGTCCTAACATTACAAGTTTCTCGTCCCTAATTGACTAATCTTTCTTATAAATATTTTTTCTATCTTTAACTATTTGAATGGCAATTAAACAAACTTCTATCAATTATTTCTGACTGTATAAATGACTATTTTAAAACTTGCCATCAATTACACAGGTGTCTTCCCAGAATGCCTTCTGTGTGGCGATTGTTTTGACTCATGGGCTGAAACAATTGACATCATTGGAAAAAATTTTCATGAAACTGATTTGAAAGCAGACGTCATTTGGAGCAAATTTGGTATCAAATTCTTTCATTGACGTTATAGTCACAAAAAAATTATTCAAGGAGATGGTGAAATATTTTAATGAAATTATTAATGAATCTTCTACTTGTTTGATCAGTAATATTATCAAAACATCACATGAGTATTGATAACTCTACTTTAATCCATTCTAATCTAGATAACCAGACATCTGAACAAGTTGGAAAATCACTGACAGACATTGAAGACAAAATCAACTCTACAGATGCGTTGTTATCTAAATTTGAGACCATAGCCAATCAACTGGTAGAATTGCAGAAGAAGTTTGCAGAAGTGGGTCACATTTTAATTAAATATCATTGAAGCTTGGTAATAGATTGGAAAAGGTGAAATGTAATTGTAAAGTTATTAAGAACGAGTGTTTTGAGTCTCTCAAATTATTTTTTATGAGGAGGAACCTTTGATAACTTCACTAGTGAAAATATAAAGATAACCAATATTATAATTAATTAATTATTATATTTTATGTTTAACACAGGCACAAGGCAAGCAAAATGTTGTCTCCAGTGAAATAAACTCCCTAACTCAGTTTGCCAGTGTGTTGTCTCTTGATCTTGGTTCTCTGATGTCTGTAACAGATCTGATGCTTGTCTCTGGAAATGTAACTACTTCAATTTCAAACCTCAGGCAGATTCTGACTGGAATTTTATCAGGAGCCGAGGTACAGTGGGATAAATTTCTTAATAATTAACTTTATTTTAAAATTTTACAATTATGATTTTTTATTTGTATATGACAAACTAATTAATTTCTCTTTAAACTGAAAACAAATATGAAATTAATACACAAAACATTGAGTTAAAGGTTGAAGACAGAAATTTTTCACAAACATGAATATCATTTTTTCTCCTTATTCAGGAATCATCAAATCAGGGGGAATCCATTTTCTCTCACATTCAAACTCTTGCCTTTGTGGTGGCCTCCCCTGAAGAAAGGGAAAGAGACCTCCTCAATCAAGCCAATAATTATTTGAAGTTTGCTGCACAAGTAAATGAGACATACAAAAATCTAAGTAAGAGTTAAATATGTCCAGTCAATAAAACATAAAACAATCTAAGTAACATTTGCATAATATATGTAAATTGTAAAAATGGTAACAGTAAAGGCAATCATTTGCAGGCTAAAATTTTATAAATCTATCAATAAATGTAAAAAAAATAATAATTTTTACAAACATTTTGATACTCCCTTGTCTTATGTGAAAGCCACAGAACACTGACTTTTGTCTGCATTGTTTCCTGTTAACCTTGTAGAATCACTGTATGAATCATCTTTGACATCTGGAGCTCATCAAAGAGCTTCAGCTCTGAACTCAACTATGGAGAAACTAAACAATGTCACCATAGTGGCCTCGGAGATTGGCCAGATAATTTCAAGCATCATGCTGGACGTCAACAGCGTCAACTCAAATGTGACATCTTTGGTTGCCGAGTCCACCAAGGTCAGGGCAGAGATGCTGGATAGTGTCATGAGATTACAGGTATGGTGTTGGTAGAGTTCACTCCCTTTCACAGAACTTTCCATTCTGATGTTTACCTTAAAGTAAAGCAAGTCAATATTTTTTTGATGCGCATTCTCAATTTCCCAACAGGAGAATTAAATTAAGAAAAAATATAAATTTAGTTAAATATATCTTCTAATTTATGTTAATTATGAAAGATGATCCTTGTATACAGAATATTGGTGTGTCCTATACTTACACATGTAATAATATTTAAGATTGGTGTGTCCTATACTTACAGTTGTAGTATTGTTTAAGATTGGTGTGTCCTATACTAACACATGTAGTATTGTTTAATATAGGTTTACTCTTTCCTCAGCAATATTTCATAAATGCCACAGTAGTTCAAAGAGCTGCTGATAAAGTCTTGAAAGATGCACTCAATTATAAGGTAAGTTAGTATTGAAAGATGCACTCAATTATAAGGTCACTCAATTATAAGGTAAGTTAGTATTGAAAGATGCACTCAATTATAAGGTAAGTTAGTATTGAAAGATGCACTCAATTATAAGGTAGGTTAGTATTGAAAGATGCACTCAATTATAAGGTAAGTTAGTATTGAAAGATGCACTCAATTATAAGGTAAGTTAGTATTGAAAGATGCACTCAATTATAAGGTAAGTTAGTATCTAAAAATATAACCAGCAGTACATTTTTATTGACTTAAATATAACACTTTCATTTTGCTCTGAATTTGGTATTTGTAAATCATTGATAATCTTTGAATAACTACTCCACACAAAGAAAATAGGAACAAAGACATTTACAAGAACTAAAAATTTGCTTTGAATATCATTCAAAATGCACCACGCAATATTTAAGTAAACTATTTTATATTGCAAGTTGCCTTTGTTGTTTTTTTTATACCTTTATTTTTTGTTAATATGTAAGCTGCTTTTACTTAAAGTGAATCTTGTTGGCAGATGTTTTGTAAGTAACAAAATAGAAATAAATATTAACAGAAAGAAGAACCAAGTTAAAATTCTTTAGATGTGTGAAAATATAATAAATAATTTCTTTACTGAGCAGAAAGTTGCCCAAAAGGCTGAGAAAACAATGAGAGACTCCATGACAGGTTTGTTGGAGAGTATCAACTCACTCAGTCAAGCTGAGGATGATCTGCTCAAAGCTCAGTCTCAAAGCCTTGCAGTGGTTCTCATCCAGATCCCACCATTGGCTGACATGCAGGATTTGGTACAAAAAATCCAAAGCACAAATGTTTCTGCTGAAGCTGTGGCAGATTTGAATCTGCAAGTACAACAATCACTCTATGACACCAATGAGGCTGTGAAATTATCTCAAAAAGCTCTGTAAGTATCTGGGTTATTATATAAAATATAGTTCCCCTTTAAACATTGATATATCAAAATATCAGTATTTGAAAATATGAATCAAAATACAGTCAGATCTGGCTAAGTCAAACTTCGCTAAGTTCAAAACCTCTCTATATTGAATTAATTGTTAGGTCTTGGCCAAATTCCATAAGACTAATGTATTTTAGATCTCCTTAACTCAAAGATTTTCGGCTTCCAATCTCCCTTAGTCGAGTTTTACAAGGCGTTTGCTGCATGCTGTGACTCTTTTTAAAAAGAAAAATCTTTAATTTCCCCATCCCACTCGGGAAGGAGTAAAGTAGGGGAGGAGAGGTGTCTCCTCTCACAGGATTGTGTCGGTATGTCAAAGCAAGTTGGCTTCCTTTCATATGAAACATCAGACACCGCCTCTCTTTCCTGTCAAGCCTTCTAGTCGGTATGGCTGTCCCCCCTTCACTAAATATCAACGTTGTCCTTGATTCATCTGCTAATATTACGACATTTTCCTTAACTCAAAAACTCTGTGAGTCATTTTTTTTCCAGGTCCCTTTGAGTTTGACTTAGAGAGGTCCAACTTTATCAGGCAGTTGAAAAGTGAATCAAAATATTTTTATTTAAGTTGACATTTTCTCCTTTATGTAATGTGATCTTTCAACATGCTTATCTAATTATTAAAGAATTCCTCTATCTAAATTCATGTTACTTCAAATAACAAAATAATAATTGAAAGTCTATGAGTTAAATATTTCTCAGTGGTCATCTCCTATTGTGTCAGCATAAATCCCTATTTTCATTTCTTTTTGGACTTTTTCTACTTTGTTGTTTCCATAATGGGGGCAAGACTGCAATCAGGCTTATAAATTAACAATGGGAAAAAATGTAAACAGGGTTATGAGTTAGCCTGACATGACATAACAAAACGCTGTTTTGTTACATCATGTCAGGCTAACTCATACCCTGTTCACATGTTTTCCAATTACTTTGTTTTTACCAATAATTATTTTTAACAGTTTAGACAATTTTGTGTCTTTGATATGTTTTCTCATAAATAAATCTTTCAGTCTAAGAATTGATAGGGACACGGTGGTCAGGTGGCAGCGCGCTCGAATAGCATACCAATGGTCACGAATCCATGCAAAGGCAAAGATTTGTTCCCGGGGCCAAGGGCATCCCTGAGTCCACCCAGCTCCAAATCGGTTCCTAACATTAGTTAGGCGACTGGGTAATGCGTGGAACCCTCATAGCTGTGGCCTGTGAACACTGCATCACTTGCCAACAGATGGTCTCTTTATGGTCTCTGGACACAATTATCTTCTGCATAGAAAGAACTCTGTATATCTAAGATAAGATAAGATAGATATCTGCATTAATCTTTGTTGAACAGGACAATGGCCAGAGAACTCAACGAAGAGATACAACTGATGAAAACTGATATTGAAGACGCAAAGACTTTAAGAAGCCAAGTTGATTCTGTGCTGACTGCAACCAATGACGTGAATGCCACAATAAACAATGCTATAATAGAGGTCAGATATGTTGAATTTGAATACAACTAAATAGAAATATAAGAGCCCTAAGATTTTCACTAACTGAGGTAATCTAAAAATGGTTCTCCATTGATAACCATTTTATTTAAATATTAGATTAAAATTTAATTTAAATTACATTTTTATAAAAATCCAATCCTAACCTTTACTTAACAATATAATTCTGAAATTTCAGGCAGCATCTCACAGTAATCAGGCTGAAGCCAATGTTTCTGCTGTGACACAGTTAGCGAAAGATGCCCTAGTGGAGGTGACTAATATCAGTGCTTGTATCACACAGCTTGAACTGGACACATATAATGATCAGATTGCAGCAAGCCAAGTGTATGGTGAAGCAGCTAAATCCCAGCAGGTAAGACATTAAGTCCAACTAAGGGATCACTCAATTACCAACTAAGCTCTTTTATTTTTAATTGATGAAAATTATTAGAATGGTTTGGATTCTAATATGGTGGAATTTGGTATAACTTTTCTTCTGCACACAAAATAAATAATTTTTCAATCATTACTAATGGCTGTTAGAAAAAGCACACCCATTGTATAATTAGATAGAAATTTTTTGTATTTTATTCAACTTGTTTGAATGAGAGGTAAACAAATTTTCACACAAACCTTGTCTGGGGCATCTACATCTTGAAAGCAAATAAAATTAGAATGGAGATCTTAATATCTCATTAGTTATGGACACATACAAACACATAAAAGAATGTTTTCCAAAAAAAAAATTGGAAAGATGAATCACTCTTAAATCTTTTGTGAGACAGCTAAATTGCAACTAATACAGGTTAC
This sequence comes from Radix auricularia, assembly GCA_002072015.1. NCBI lineage: Eukaryota > Metazoa > Mollusca > Gastropoda > Lymnaeidae > Radix > Radix auricularia. Next base: position 130,253 of record MUZC01000863.1, read on the forward strand.
AAGAAAGTTTAGCCTAGAGATTGGTTTAAGTCTGTAGAATTAAAAAGCTTAAAACAACCTTTTCTCATTATTATGAATGATTAATTGGATAAAGATAAAAACTAAAATAATTTTGTGTGGGAAATTTATTTTTGGCGTTTAGCAATTTTTAATAATTCAAAATTGTGACAGATTTTGTTGAAACTAATGAAATAATTTAAATTTACTTGAGTGATTTTGCTTCAACAACATTTAATCAAATAATTGTAATTTTAGAATAATCTAGCACTGCTTGAAGTATTGAAGAATATTAATACACAAGAGGCAGCTGCTGCCATCATACTACCTCTGGGAAACTTGACACAAGCTGATACAACTGTGAAGAAAATGATGGATGACTTTATTCTACTTGAGGAATTTGCAAAAATGGAAAGTAAGATCACCAGAGTTAGTACAACTTGTTGAAAATAACAAGTGTTCCAAATTAGTCAAGCCTCTCCGCCAACGTTGTGAAATTTAAGCTTTATATCTATTTATAAAAATCTAATTTGGAAATTTTTCTTTAAAAAAGTTATGTGCTTTTTTTCATGACAACACAAGAAATTTCCAAATTTCAAATGGCAAACATTTTTTAAAAATGTTCAAAAACTGGAATAACAGTTACAAGAGTAATTCTAGTATTTTCACATACTGTAGATGATTACTGATAAGCTACTGGAAGGGGGGTTACTCTCAAAACTTGTGTCTCTAACAACACAATGTTCTGTTTGTCATTTCTTTTACAGCTTTGATTCAAGATCTTCTGGCCCAGGACCAAACAATAAAGAAACTGGATGAGGAAGTAACGCAACTGACTGCTAACCTTGACAAAATTATTCTGGCCTTGAAAGAATCAACAGGCACCACATCTTGCACTAACAAATAAAAATAATAAATAACAGGCTGAATTACCTGCCTGACGGAAATGCAAAAGTTAAATTTTGTGTCAAGAACTAAATGAACAAATATAACCACATGTCATATGACATACATTTTTGTAGTTGTTAAATTAGTCTTAACTGCTTTAAAATTTATGAATTTATATATAAAAATGGTTTATGATTTTTGAAGTAATAATCTCCTTATCTCAACAAATTTTTTCAAATTTTCATTAACCTGACTGGAAAGATTTTTGCCGTCATGATTTTAAAATTTTGATTGTTTTTGTTTTTTTTTTATTTTGGTTGTTTTAACTACCTATCATCAGTTCTATATAATTTTTTGAAAACAAATGGAACTGAAAATGGCCTGATAGTAATTTTCTTATTCAAAAACAAAAATTCAGACAGAGGCACAAAAATGATTGTGTATAGTATTAAATGTTAACTAAGTGAGGTAAATTTAGCTTTTCCATTGCTTGAAAAAAGATTTTGCCATCGTTTTATTATTTATTATGAAATAACTAGTTAAATTATTGTTTCATTTACTATCAACCATCTTATTTACTTTTTGCTATGTTTGTCTTCCACAAAAATTTTAAAACTTTATTTTTCGTACTGTTGACAGGCAACTCTCAAAATTGTTGCTGATTTGTACAAGGCTTTCCACATCTTTAATTTCTTTCAGTCTGAACTCATGAGAAGTTTTTTAATATATCTTCTTGTTACTGAACTACCGAGACTATTGATAGCAATAACAAAAATTTAATTCAGGATACAGGACAAATTTAACAAGGTCTTCAGCCATACCTAAACTTAACAACAAAACAAAAACTCTATCATAAAACAAAAATTGAACAATGAGCAGTTGTATTGTAGCACTTGATACTTTTTCTGATGTTAAGTTACACAAATTATCTGTACAAAAAATTTCTTTTCTTAACTATAACATTGCAGCTAAGATTTTTTTCAATTATATATCTATTGTTCAATAAAAATCTATGCATTGCATTATTTATATGTAAATCTTACTTTTTGGATTATAAATTTTTTTTTTAATTTAAAACTCCCAGCCAGTAGTACTATTATTTTTTAAACAAGTAGTTTTTTCAATACTAAATGGCCTTGAAATAGCTTGATAGAACCTGAACTACAGACAGTATTTCAGACTTATGGAGTGTGTCAAAAAAATTATATTCTTTATATTTACACATTTTGCAATAGCTGAACTGCACATGAAAAGAAATATATTTTGAAAGTGTTTAAAGCTAATGCTTTGTTGAATTTTGAATAAGAAGCCATTGGTTCTGGTGGCTCAAATAGTTTTACATTCTCATTAACAAAATTGCTGGAACTAAATATTGCTATGTTTTAAATATAGGAAATGGCAACAATGGTTATCATTAGGGCTAGTACCACATTCTTAGATTATTAAGTTCAATCTTTTTATTAGTACCACATTCTTAGATTATTAAATTCAATCTTTATATTAGTACTACTTTCTTAGATTATTTAGTTCAATCTTTACATTAGTACCACATTCTTACATTATTTAGTTTAATCTTTATATTAGTACCACATTCTTACATTATTTAGTTCAATCTTTACATTAGTACTACTTTTTACATTATTTAGTTCAATCTTTACATTAGTACTACTTCCTTACATTATTTAGTTTAATCTTTACATTAGTACTACTTTCTTAGATTATTTAGTTCAATCTTTATATTAGTACTACTTTCTTAGATTATTTAGTTTAATCTTTACATTAGTACTACTTTCTTACATTATTTAGTTCAATCTTTATATTAGTACCACATTCTTACATTATTTAGTTTAATCTTTATATTAATACTACTTTCTTACATTATTTAGTATAATCTTTTTATTACATAATTTCTTAAAATGTCCATTTAAAAATGGGTGAAAAACATTGATGTTTACAGCTTCTTGTTTCTTTTTGTTGTTTTTGATGCCATTGTGAATTAACCAGTTGTGTTATCTCAGATGTTCCTATCAGTTTCTTCAAAAGTTTCCTATTAGATTTAGGGACATGAAAAGTAAGTCAATTTATGATACATTCAAGTATTTGTGTTAGCTATCTTATCCTCTAGTTTTGGCAATGTGAATCTTGTATGTAAATAAAATCTTTATGAAATTTTGTCTATAATTTTTATTTAATGAATTTGTCAAACCACATTATCTACGTTATCTTATATTATAACTAATTGTTCTTTGGCTTGTGGTGCGGAAGTGGTTCAGCAACCTCAAATGACGTTGGTATATGGTATAATGTCCGAGTTTCACATGCACATAGTAAAGTGTGGAGCACTACAGCTTTGTATACTTTTAGGTTTGTTTGGGTGCCGATTCCCCTTCTGTTTCAGACACTATCATGCAATCTGCAAAATGCTGCACTGGCCTTGGAGATTCCCACGTTCACCACGTCATCAATGCTAGACAGTGTGCTGCCAAGATAAGTAAAGCGGCTCACAGTGTTGATTTTTTTTGTTGTTGTTGTTGCCGTCGATGATTATATTAGGCTCAGTATAAGATTTGCCTGTGGCCAGCTGGTATAGAACTTCTGTCTTATTTGTGCTGATGGGGAGTCCAAAGTTAGAGAAGGAAAAGTTCCATACACCGAAATATTAGCCAGCTCAGGACTACCTGGCATCCACACTAGCCTCATGCTGTGCCATCAACGCTGGGCGGGGCATGTAGTGTGGATGTCCGACCATCACCTCCTCAAGAGGTTCGTCTATGGTGAGCTTACTGAAGGCGGCATTGAGCACGCGGAGGTCCACGTAAGCGATACAAGGATACATTTAAAACTGCTCTTAAGGCCTTTGACTTTAAACATGACTCCTGGAGGCAGCAGCCAGTAACCGACCCCCCCCCGCCCCCATGGCACTCTATGATACGGAATTACGAAGCTGTCTGTGAGACTAATAGACAACAGGTTGCCAAGACCAAACGTCAAGCCAGGAAGATGTCTGTGAGGTTAATAGACAACAGGCTGCCAAGACCAAACGTCAAGCCAGGAAGTTGTCTGTGAGGCTAATAGACAACAGGCTGCCAAGGTCAAACGTCAAGCCAGGAAGGTGTCTGTGAGGTTAATAGACAACAGGCTGCCAAGACCAAACGTCAAGCCAGGAAGTTGTCTGTGAGGCTAATAGACAACAGGCTGCCAAGGTCAAACGTCAAGCCAGGAAGGTGTCTGTGAGGCTAACAGACAACAGGTTGCCAAGACCAAACGTCAAGCCAGGAAGTTGTCTGTGAGACTAATAGACAACAGGTTGCCCAGACCAAACGTCAAGCCAGGAAGATGTCTGTGAGGTTAATAGACAACAGGCTGCCAAGACCAAACGTCAAGCCAGGAAGTTGTCTGTGAGGCTAATAGAAAACAGGCTGCCAAGGTCAAACGTCAAGCCAGGAAGGTGTCTGTGAGGCTAACAGACAACAGGCTGCCAAGACCAAACGTCAAGCCAGAAAGGTGTCTGTGAGGCTAATAGACAACAGGCTGCCAAGGTCAAACGTCAAGCCAGGAAGGTGTCTGTGATGAGGCTACCAGACAACAGGCTGCCAAGGTCAAACGTCAAGCCAGGAAGGTGTCTGTGAGGCTAACAGACAACAGGCTGCCAAGGTCAAACGTCAAGCCAGAAAGGTGTGTGTGAGGCTAATAGACAACAGGCTGCCAAGACCAAACGTCAAGCCAGGAAGGTGTCTGTGAGGCTAACAGACAACAGGCTGCCAAGACCAAACATCAAGCCAGGAAGGTGTCTGTGGGGCTAATAGACAACAGGCTGCCAAGACCAAACGTCAAGCCAGGAAGGTGTCTGTGAGGCTAACAGACAACAGGCTGTCAAGACCAAACGTCAAGCCAGGAAGGTGTCTGTGAGGCTAATAGACAACAGGCTGCCAAGACCAAACGTCAAGCCAGGAAGGTGTCTGTGAGGCTAATAGACAACAGGCTGCCAAGAGAAAACGTCAAGCCAGGAAGGTGTCTGTGAGGCTAATAGACAACAGGCTGCCAAGAGAAAACTTCAAGCCAGGAAGGTGTCTGTGAGGCAAATAGACAACAAGCTGCCAAGACCAAACGTCAAGCCAGGAAGGTGTCTGTGAGGCTAATAGACAACAGGCTGCCAAGA
>MUZC01000864.1:2713-25959 GCA_002072015.1 Radix auricularia
GGGGGGGGGGCAGCGGGGGAATGACTAGTCTAACTTTTTGAGAGAATTATTCGTGAAGTCAAGTGTTTGTTACTAAAAAGGTGGGGGGGGGGGCATAACATGGCCTTAATTTAAAGACGGTTCATTATTTTCTCTGGAATCTTGCTCTGATCACTTTGTGTAGAAATATAAAACAAGTAAAATATCTTGTTGGTTTAATGTTTAATGACATTGGCCAAACTTCGTGTTATAACATCACTCACCAAGGGGGTATAGGGGAGCAGCTATTAGAGGTTTTACGGTAACATCATTAGACAGAAACAGTTAGACTAATCCCATGATCCCCACGCATGAAACTCGACTACAGCAACACACGCCTGACACTCATCATCCTCGCATAGTTTCCATCGGCCCCACGCATTCTAGTTAGTGATATTAAAAACAAAAAAATTAAATATCGAAAAGGCCAAAGCACAGTTATGAATGTGCACAAACTGAGTGAATCTGGTACAGAAAATATCCCTCCCAACCCCACCCCCACCCAAACACTAATATCTAATCTCGGAATTATACATCACACCCCAGATTTATTTCGTCGGTATTTTAATATTTCTAAAAGAAAACATTATGCTGACAATAACGCTTGGGGCTTCTAAATCTGGGCATGGCAGATATCAATATTTAGGGCAGATATCGAGATTCAGGGAAGATATCGAAATTCAGGGCAGTTATCGAGATTCAGGGCAGTTATCGAGATTCAGGGCAGTTATCGAGATTCAGGGCAGTTGTCGAGATTCAGGGCAGTTGTCGAGATTCAGGGCAGTTATCGAGATTCAGGGCAGTTAACGAGATTCAGGACAGATATCGAGATTCAGGGAAGATATCGAAATTCAGGGCAGTTGTCGAGATTCAGGACAGATATCGAGATTCAGGGCAGTTATCGAGATTCAGGGCAGTTATCGAGATTCAGGACAGATATCGATATTCAGGACAGATATCGAGATTCAGGACAGATATTGATATTCAGGACATATTTCGAGATTCAGGGCAGTTAACGAGATTCGGGACAGATATCGAGATTCTGATCTGAGTTTCCGACAGGTTGTCGTGCCCACAACTTGCTGTTATCAAGGCGCCGCCCTTGCAAGCTGTTGAATGTCGCAGTAGAATTAAAAATTCAAACAAAACTCGGCCTAAACACAATAAAGTCTAGAACATAAGAACATCAAAAGTCGGTGTAAACAAAAAGTCTAGAACATAAGAACATCAAAAGTCGGTTTATACAAAAAGTCTAGAACATAAGAACATCAAAAGTCGGTGTAAACAAAAAGTCTAGAACATAAGAACACCAGAAGTCGATGTAATTACAATAAAGTCAAGAACTTACAAAAAAATCCCACATGAGGCGTGATGAATGAACTCGTCCAGCCTCGTGAACTCGTCCAGCCTCGTAAACTCGTGGCTTCCATTGTTAGGAAGGTCACCCCACTACTAACGTGAGAAGCCAATGATCCACGAAGGTCGTTCCCCTCCAACTGTCAGGGGGTTCAAAGCGCCGCTTAAAGCGGTCAGACACGATGTCCACACCAGAGGGTTTGACCGACCCTCTCAGGTTCACATCGCACCCAGTGACCCTATTCAGCCATCTTGATGGGCGGGGCTGGAGTTGCTGAGGTCACCATAAGGACGAGGACTAGAGTTGTTTAGGTCACCATAAGGACCAGGACTAGAATTGTTTAGGTAGTGCCGATAGCGTCCTCAATCATGGCACATCTCACCCCCCCCCCCCCCCCCGTCAAAAGAGGCCTAAGTCTTGAGTCAAAAGTCGTAAGTCAAGAGCGTGCAGCCTAGAAACTGGATGTTACCTTAAGTTACCTATCGAATACTTGCAACGTAGTCTGATTAGGAAGAGTACATATTCGAAATCACTTCAAGCACTGTCTTACTTGATTACTTTGTGGCTATTCTGATTAATTAGTTTCTAGACTGATTACGTAAAACAGAGGAACTATGGGGTATGGTGTAAGCTGGAGCCATGGGATATGGTGTAATTAATAAACAGTGGAATGATTTGCTATGATGTAAGCTGGAACTATGGGATATGATGTATAGAACTGGAACTATGAAATCAGGTTAAGCTAGAACTATGAACTATGACGTAGTGTAAGCGGCAACAATGAGATATCATGTTAAGCTAGAACTATGAAATATGACGTAGTGTAAGCGGCAACAATGATATATCAGGTTAAGCTAGAACTATGAAATATGACGTAGTATGACGTAGTGTAAGCGGCAACAATGATATATCAGGTTAAGCTAGAACTATGAAATATGACGTAGTGTAAGCGGCTACAATGATATATCAGGTTAAGCTAGAACTATGAACTATGACGTAGTGTAAGAGGCTACAATGATATCAGGTTAAGCTAGAACTATGCGATGACATGAGCCCAACGAAGTACATTTAACCCAATAATCATACAAAACAACACAGATTAGAATCGACCAATAAAAATATTTTTGACAGGAGCGCTAATTTTGGTGTGTTGTACAAGGAACTAAAGAAAGAAACCATGTCAACATCGCAATACAAAAGAGGCTTTTGTCCTCATGAACATAAAAGCTACGGGAAAATTGTATTGTAAACCTGTTGATAAATTAGAAAGGACAGTAAAATATTTGTTGACAGAAGTTCCCATATAGTTCGCGTGGAGATACTCGTAGACCTCAGGGCTGAAACATTTATCCTTCTCATCATCATTGTTTGATCTTTATTTTTATGGCCACTTTGCTGACCCCATGAAAAGGTTAGAGGGCCGCATGGAGCCCGAGGGCCACTAATTTGACATAGCTTGCCGTGGGGTTCTCCAATCTTTGAGAGAAAACTATTGATCACCCAGTTGGAATATCCATTTATCTCATGGAAAGCACCTTAAAGGCAAATCAGATCTGTGTGGCCCGCTAATGTACTTATATCACAGGCCACACTATCGTGGAAACAGTAAAGGTTAAAGAGTCGTTTAGGGACGTTTCTATAACATACCCCAAGTTGGGTAAAAAATCAATAGTCATGTGTTACCTTAAACCATTAGACCTGACACCAATGCCTGGTGACTTTGTGTTTGTCCCCATTTTATTAGCTACGATCTCTTTGATACCCACGATTTTTGTATACTTCGATTTAACAAATCTGTTGACCGTTGAGTTCAATCTTTGGAACTTGGAAATCTCAAAGTTAAATCTTAGATTTATTCATCTTCGCGCGCGCGAGCATTTTGTGTTTACAAAACTCAAAAGCCAACGAGCAAGGAACTTGATAACTATTCAAGGAATAAGACATAAACATAATTATTTACATCAGTATAAATTAGTTTTTGGACATAGAATTAATTAAACTGTTCAAAAATTGTTCTATAAAGTCATGTTATGAAAGTAATTATACATCGGTCGTCAATTTTATCATAAAAATTTCATCGAAAGTGTACAAACAATTAATTACAAACTGTTAAAACTGCCAACAGTGATGATGTAAAACCATATTTCAAACACGATCATTGGTGAATATCTGTGACAGACTGGTCCACTATCGTAGTGACATTATTCCTGTCCTTTTTTTAAAGTATATTTGCGCCCCCCCCCTTTTTCAACCTTCATGTCAAGCGTAGCCTTGGGGAACGACAAGTTGGGGATTTGGTCTTAGGCCCTCCAACTTAGGGGACCGTACGAGTTTTACCTGGTCTCAAATACCAGGTGTCAAGGCAGGTTTACCGAGAGGAAGGGGTGGTGGTGGTGGTGGTGAGAGATTCTTTATAAAAACCATTTCCGAATTGATGCGCCTGTACTATAGAATATTTAATCTTGTCCCGAGACCTGCTTGTTGATTGGTTCAGATTATGGAACAAGCTTATCTATTAATATCTCACCCTCCCCACCCACTCTTTTAAACGTTCAAATCTTGACCGTATTGGCGGGGTCAGGGAGGTAGGGTTTTCAAGGTCGTTCGATTAAGTCAATGAGATTAAATTCATGTTGTGGGAGGTAGGATTTGGGATTGTCGTGTTGGTGTGGGGAGTAGGGGAATTGTGTTGGTGTAGGGATTAGGGGAATTGTTGTGTTGGTGTAGGGAGTAGGGGAATTGTGTTGGTGTAGGGAGTAGGGAATTGTGTTGGTGTAGGGAGTAGGGAATTGTGTTGGTGTAGGGAGTAGGGGAATTGTGTTGGTGTAGGGAGTAGATTAATTGTTTTGGTGTAGGGTGTAGGGGAATTGTTGTGTTGGTGTAGGGAGTAGGGAATTGTGTTGGTGTAGGGAGTAGGGGAATTGTTGTGTTGGTGTAGGGAGTAGGGGAATTGTGTTGGTGTAGGGAGTAGGGGAATTGTTGTGTTGGTGTAGGGAGTAGGGGAATTGTTGTGTTGGTGTAGGGAGTAGGGAATTGTTGTGTTGGTGTAGGGAGTAGGGGAATTGTTGTGTTGGTGTAGGGAGTAGGGAATTGTGTTGGTTTTGGGAGTAGATTAATTGTTTTGGTGTAGGGAGTAGGGGAATTGTTGTGTTGGTGTAGGGAGTAAGGGAATTGTGTTGGTGTAGGGAGTAGGGGAATTGTGTTGGTGTAGGGAGTAGGGAATTGTGTTGGTGTAGGGAGTAGGGAATTGTGTTGGTGTAGGGAGTAGGGGAATTGTGTTGGTTTTGGGAGTAGATTAATTGTTTTGGTGTAGGGAGTAGGGGAATTGTTGTGTTGGTGTAGGGAGTAAAGGGATTGTTGTGTTAGTGTGGAGGAATAGAGCTTGTCACTATAAACAGCAAGTCTATTAATAGAATCTTTTTATAACTCGACCACTCGCGGCAACTCAGCTGAAAAACTAAGTGTAAAAAAATGGTTTTTCCACAAAAATTGCACCTTGAAAATCGTTTTTAGTGAGATCAGTGAATCAAAACACACTGTTGCTAAGGATATTACAGAAAAGTTTGACCTCAATCTCAAAATAGCCCAATGACCGAATGGGTTATGACGTTTTCCGGTCTTAGAAATGACAAGCCCTATTGTCTTGTTGGTTTGGGGAGTAGCGGAGGGTCACGTGGTGTAGTGAGTAGGGTGGCGTATGTTTTTAATGTGTTGGAAAGGGTGAGGGTGCAACGTAATGATTGATGTGAGGGTGAGCCGTGAGTTGTGGGGGGGGGGGGGCGGCGACGGTCGACATTAGCTTCAACTGCAGTAATGTTCGAGGGCAGACAGATCAAAGCTATGGAAATGTCATAAAGATGTTATAACGTGGGGAGGTAAGGGGGCAGCTGCTTTGATGTGATGATACTGAAGAGTTTGGGTTAGAGAGTCGAATTCTGAGCTAGAAGATTACCGTCTATATAAAACACCAATAACTGGGGAGCTAACTCTGGGTGTTTGACCAAAAAACAAGATCAGTTCTCGTTGGAGTGACTCCGGCAAACAATATTTGGACTTTTAAAATTGTTCAACGGGTTAACTTAAAAAACGTAACGCAAAGTGAAGGAAACAAATATTTGAATGACCAGATCCGCGTTTATTGATCTGCCCGCGGGTTTATTGTAAGACATAATAATTACATTTGTTTAAATATCTAAAACATTCAGCATGTTGTACATACATTATTTAATTAGTGCCACGCTAATACATGATTTAATGAGTACCACGGCTAATACATGATTTAATGAGTACCACGGCTAATACATGATTTAATGAGTACCACGGCTAATACATGATTTAATGAGTACCACGACTAATACATGATGTAATTAGTACCACGGCTAATACATGATTTAATGAGTACCACGGCTAATACATGATTTAATGAGTACCCCGGCTAATACATGATTTAATGAGTACCACGGCTAATACACGATTAAATGAGTACCACGGCTAATACACGATTAAATGAGTACCACGGCTAATACATGATTTAATGAGTACCACGACTAATACATGATTTAATGAGTACCACGGCTAATACATGATTTAATGAGTACCACGGCTAATACATGGTTTAATGAGTACCACGGCTAATACACGATTAAATGAGTACCACGGCTAATACATGATTTAATTAGTACCACGGCTAATACATGATTTAATGAGTACCACGGCTAATACACGATTTAATGAGTACCACGGCTAATTATGGCTAATACATTTCACACTGTTGCTTAATGTTGTAAACAAAGATTTAGTAACATTCAAATTTGAAAACCATCATGATCATCATCTCAGTTATTTGCCGGGGGTTAAGGTGGTGAAATCGAAACAACAGTTTTGTTCAATCAAAATCTTTACAAATACAAAGAGACTATTCTCAAACTTTATTTGATTCCTACATTCATTACCTATTAACAGAACATACTTTTCCAATGCCAATAGCTGATTACTTCAAGTTATAATTTGTTTTTAACCCTTATATTATATCTTACGTGAAGCAATGAAAAGTGTAAAAGTGTTGTTAAAACTGATAAACTAGCGGAGCAAGTCTGTGGGTTTGTTGTTTGCTCAGTCATCAAGGAGCCCGCCTTACAAGCAACGCTCATAAATAACAGAGCCTTTCCCCCCACCCCCTAGTACCCCACCCACACAGCTAGCGGCATAAGCCCCCCATCCCCCAGCCCACCCCCGATAAGTAAATGTCTTACCTGTGGCCCTGGGGTAGCCGTAGTTCAAGTGACAGTTTTCCCTTGGATGTCGCAACACAAGCTGATGTCGGCTTACCACCACAACACCTGCTGATCCTTAACTAATTGTAAACCTAACAAATGTTAAAACCTAACAAATTGAAAGATTCCGTGTGAAATCTGGCAACAAATCAGAAAGTGGCCGATCTGCTACGTCCCAAACCCGAGTGGAAGTGATCTCAGAGCCTTACTTATCTATCTCGTTATTTTTGCCCAGGCCGAGCCTACGTGTCACTGACAGTAGCACACCGGGCCAATGGATCGGCCCCTATGCAAAGTGGCTCAACCGACGAGAATGCGCCTAACCCGCATAAGTCACATAGCTCTCTATGTGTTAGGTTGGCCACTCGTACAAAAGACGGTCGTTGGAGGAGCATCCCACCGCTGCCCCCGCACCTCTTCAGTGTACAACTATCGCCTATATAAATATATCTCTTTGGTGTACAACTATAGACTCTATATATGTCTTTGGTGTACAACTACAGCCTATATATGTCTTTGGTGTACAACTACAGCCTATATATCTCTTTGGTGTACAACTACAGCCTATATATCTCTGGTGTATAACTACAGCCTATATATCTCTTTGGTGTACAATTATAGCCTATATATTTATTCAACATACAACTACAGCCTATATATTTATTCAATGTACAACTACAGCCTATATATCTCTTTGGTGTACAACTACAGCCTATATATTTATTCAATGTACAACTACAGCCTATATATTTATTCAATGTGCAACTATAGCCTATATATTTATTCAGTGTACAACTATAGCCTATATATTTATTCAATGTACAACTACAGCCTATATATCTCTTTGGTGTACAACTACAGCCTATATATCTCTTTGGTGTACAACTACAGCCTATATATTTATTCAGTGTACAACTATACACTCAATGAAAAAGAGTGGGGGTAAAATGCTAGTACAATTAAACCTGTTTTTTAAAGAAGAAGAGTGGCGGCATTATGTGTTGCCAAAATTATCAGTAAACACATGAACAAAAAAGTTAAGAAAAAAGTGTGTAGGTGGGGGTTGGGTGGGGGGACCATTGTTGTAGGGCCGCGGCCGCAGTGAAGGAAGGCTAACGAACCTACTGGGATAATATTCGTTTATGTCTGTCCTTTGAGAGTTTTCTCTCCGTCTGGACCAGGATGTTAGGGTGATGACGTCATTTGACGGTAGTGGCGGGATGTCGTCTGCTGGGCCATAACAATAGGGTCTATCAAAACATGGACCCATGACATAAACACAGGACATGGACACAGGACATGGACACGGGACATGGACACAGGACATGGACACGGGACATGGACACGGGACATGGACACAGGACATGGACACGGGACATGGACATAGGACATAACATAAAACATGAACACAGGACATAGCATAAAACATGAACACGGCATTTGAATATGAACACGGAACAGTTCATGACTAGTGTACAAAACGGTTAAACAACAAAACAATGCGATGCGTTCTCTAGGGGTGGGTGGGGACTGAAAGGAGCAGTAGAATAACAGTCAATAACTGAAACTGTCAATAACTGAAACTGCCAATAACTGAAACTGCCAATAACTGAAACTGTCAATAACTGAAACTGCCAATAACTGAAACTGTCAATAACTGAAACTGTAAATAATATATTTCAACTGAACACTATTAAATAGTCTAATGTCCGAGTCTTTTGTATGAGTATAACTGAGTCAAATATCTGAGTATAACTGAGTCAAATATCTGAGTATAACTGAGTCAAATATCTGAGTATAACTGAGTCAAATATCTGAGTATAACTGAGTCAAATATCTGAGTATATTATTAGAGTAAAATATCTGAGTAGATTATTTGAGTAAAATATATGACTCTTTTATAAGAGTGTAGTGTCAGACTCGTGTATTGAGTCTAGTATCTGATTCTTGTATTGAGTCTAGTATTTAATTGTAATACCTGCGTCTCATACCTGAGTCTAATGCTGTCTTTGTATGATGCTATCCGTGAGTAATAATGTATGTGTATAATACGATATATGAATTATTATGTCTGTAATTTTATAATGTATGTGTATATACTATATGTGTATCTACTATATGTGTATATACTATATGTGTATATACTATATGTGTATATACTATATGTGTGTATACTATATGTGTATAATATTATCTGTGTCAGAATTTGAGTGTTAAAAAGGGGGCGGCCGGGGGGGGGGGGGGGTGGAATCAATGAACACATGCAGTAATTATTGTTTGTAATACTCTAGGAGTGGCTCGCCACTGTGTAACTATGTGCAGTCACGTTAGACAGATACGGTCATTAATTGCTTTTTTACCGAAACACAACAAAATCAATCGAAAGACCCCACAATGTGAACGATAACAAAATTTTACTGTCTAATTATTACGATAGAATCTATACTAGATGGTTAGTTTCGATCTCACAATTGAGAACAGTAATACTGTAATACTCCCAACTTTTTGGTCAACTTCTGACGCCGTAGAGCTGTGATTCTCAAAGTGGTACGGCGGGGGTCGGTCAAGACAGTTTTGTACAACATATCAGTCCTCTTAAAAAAACTAACAGGTAACTCGCAGCGAATAAGCTGAAGTTTTGTGTTTGTTGTTTGTCTTATTTCAGCCACTGAGGTACGGACTTAAGGCTGACCATGAGATACAGAGATACACTGACGGTCAAACAAATCAGGAAGGTTTCATCTGGCACTGGCTTATGTTACAACGGAGACTTTTCTTTACATGTACCAAACACACATGAACAAACAATGTTACCAAATAGACATGAACAAACAGAGTGCTAGAGGAGATAATTCTATCAAATGGAACAAATGAATGACCAGGGTGGACCCACTTATAGTAGTGACATTTGAGAGGGCATTGTGTACTGGTTGGGGGGGGGGGGGCTTTCTTTTAGAGTTAGCGGTAACATAGTCAGTTCACTGTCTAATGTACATGAATCACGTCTATCTGTATGGTAACATAGTCAGTTCACTGTCTAATGTACATGAATCACGTCTATCTGTATGGTAACATAGTCGGTTCACTGTCTAATGTACATGAATCACGTTTATCTGTATTCTGTAGGTTTGGGTTTTTAGATTTGGGCACGATCAAATAAAGTCAAGCCCAGGGCGTGGAGAAAATGTCATCACTGGAGTATGACACATGTCATGTGTAGTATATTACAAATAAAGGTACAGACTAGTCAATGAATTGGAATCAAATTATAAGACATGAAAAATAATTGAAACTCACAAACTTGATTAAATAGAAATAAATAAAACAATGAAAATATTGTATCTAAAATTTTCTATCAGAAGCTGCCTCCATAGTTGTGAAAATAATTCATTGGAGCTACACATGGTAAGACGAGACAAAAGTATTTATTCACATACTTGCACACCAACTATATGCACACGTTTGCACACCAACTATATGCACATATTTGCACACCAACTATATCCACTTATTTGTACACTAACTATATGCCCAAGTTCTCAGTCATATCTGTACATGTTAGCATCGTTATTTTAAGGGGCCTCCTAGTTTGTACCTTTCATCCACTGTAATGAAAATATAAGTTCTGCTTACAGTCCCCATGGTAACAGGCGAGGTTGTGAGGGTAGTGGAGTACAAGGGATAAATTTAATGTTTGTCCCCTAAACCCCTGTCTGTGGTGGTAGTCGGTGTGATGGAATGATGGAAACTGTAGGGGGGAGGAGGGAGGCCGGTCAAGGGCAATTAACCGCGCCAACAGTTCTCAAACAGGGAAGATATTCGACGGTCTTACAGTAAGGACTTTCAGAAGACAGATCCCTGGGCGGCAACGTTGTTACAGGCACTTTATGTTTAAAAAAAAAATATTGTAAAATTAAAAATTAGAAACTTTAAAAAAAGAAACATACAAGCCAAAGATTAATTAATTGCTATCTTCAGATTTGTCACGCGTATACCAGCGGATTGTTCTATGGTATAAATATTTATGTTATTGTTTGTTATTTGACTTTGTCTTATAGCACCACTTAAATAGATTCAATCTCTGTTATCACTTAACACGTCTAACTTACCACATCTAACTTTCCACATCTAACTTTCCACATCTAACTTTCAACCTCGAGATGTTACCACCCAATCAAAACCGTCCACAATTCTATAAGCACTAGATTGTGCCAGGCGCCGTGGCGCCTGCGGCGCCCCCTTTTTTTGGGCGCCTACGGCGCCAACCTTTTTTTTAAAGACCAACTAACTTGTCCTTTTTTGATAAATACGAATTATTAAACTTTATGAAATGTACGCAAAGTATTTATTTAATAATAATAATAGGGGTTGTATTTTGCGCACCGTATTTTGCGCACCGATGCACACCAAACAATGACGTCATCCTATTAAATATTTTTACAGTGCTCATCAAAACACGATTTTTCAACTAAACTAACTGCTGTAGACTGTGGTACATCTCTTGAGCGTTACGTTACAAACATACCCACACCACTGGGCTATTATATATATAATAAGCATAATAAACCCGGACCGGCTTAAAACTCTTGAAAAAAACAACAACTACAACTTAAAGAAAGAATAATTCATGTCATGTTTACATGTAAGTATAGATCATATTATATAAGAATCTATCGGTAAACCTATACTATAATATTCTATTTGAACCTGTCGGTACACCTAGACAATAATCTTCTATTTGAATCTGTCGGTAAAACCAAACTATAATCTTCTATTTGAATCTGTCGGTAAAACCAAACTATAATCTTCTATTTGAATCTTTCGGTAAAACCAAACTATAATCTTCTATTTGAATCTGTCGGTACACCTAAACTATAATCTTCTATTTGAATCTGTCGGTACACCTAAACTATAATCTGTCGGTACACCTAAACTATAATCTTCTATTTGAATCTGTCGGTACACCTAAACTATAATCTTATATTTGAATATATCGGTACAACATAACTATAATCTTCCATTTGAATCTGTCGGTACAGCTCAACTATAATCCTCTATTTGGTTCTAGTCACAGTCATCAATTTCTTACTCACGCACCAGTTTAAAAAATACCATAAAAAAGAAATGTGGCGGGGATGTGATGGGGTAACGTTGTATACAATGGAGCCCTGTGCTACCACGTCCAACCACCACGAGCCCCACCCCCGACAACCTCCCTAGAAGTCGAGAAATGTTTTCCCAACTCTGCGGTTAGTTAACAGCACGCTGATTCATTTCCTATCGAAATGTCAAAACAGGCGCCCTAAAATAATATACAATTACAAACTCAAACGAGTGATTCTGGCTTACAGAGATCTGCCAGAGTTCGGTCCCCTTTCAGGCCTCCGGATTTACGGGGGATAATTTGAGCAAGTAAACGTGATTCTCATTGACTTTGGTGCACCGTGCGCCCGTGCATCGGCGCCCTGTTCTATCGCGCGACAGGCACCACCACTAAATTTAATTGAGTCAAACGCGTCTTTCTTCCAACGGCCGAGCCGGGTATCGAGGGCCGTCTTGTCAAGATAAGACGGATGCTTTTATTGGGCAGAGGGTCTCACGAACTTGATCTTGTACCCCCGACTCGTCCAAGTCCGAAAATAGCATCGAACCAAAATGAACAAACAAGGAGGGGGAGCGAGAGGTCCTGTATATTATGCTTCTCAAAGCACGTGCGAGCCCGTCTTCATCTCCGCCCCTGTTACATATAACAATGACACCTTTGTATAAAAAAAAAGCGAGACTGACTAAGAAAAGGTCAACCGTTACTTCAGAATCTTTAATATTATGATATATACATTTGATCATATACTATTTTTATATCATAAATAATAATATACATTTTAAAATATATTATATAATATTTGTATATATTCTATATTTTTTAATATATATATTACATATTTTTATATTTGATTATATCATTAAATTCCTAACAAACCGCAACGAAACAATACATTGACTCTCAGATGTTCTATTTTTTTAACGATTCAAAAATAAACACGTGCAACTTTTTTGTTGTTGACACATACATGCAGTCAGTAGACAGCACTCTGTAAAGAACATCAGAAAACAAAGAGAACCTTTCCACGCACGGAACAAAGTCTCTTTGGTAGCAGACTCGACGGTCCCAGTCTATTTGTCCTGTGTTTATTTTGTTTATTGCATTATCCTTTATTTATTTTACCTATTACTTTACCCTAGTACAGAATGTAACTCACGTATTAAAAAGCCACTTCAAGCACTTTTTTTAAAAGAACAAGATTATCACGCTAAAACTTCAGGGGAATGAAAACAAAAAATCTGGGCTTAACGCCCCTTAAAAACTGTCCCAATTATTAAAGGTTATATCCACAGCGAGAGGACGGCAAGCCGTAACACAGGAAATTAATCCAGCAAAATTTGGGGTTTATTATTTTTTTCCCTTTATGTGTTCTTTTAGGGTTGGCGCGCTCACACGCGCGTTAGCAGTAACGAGGCACAGTGTAACGGGGTATTGATGTTAGCTATACATCGTGGAATATTGACGGCATTAACTTTTGGTCACAGGTTATGACGTCAAAGAATTGATAGCGCCATATTCGGGTATCTAATTAACACATCTTCTAGCGAACAGAAATTTTAATTAAAAAAAAAAAATGGATAAATAAAATTTTATTAAACGCCTAGTGTTTAAAACTGTATCATCAAATATTTTGTCTAACTACATGCACCAGCATTCCTCTCTCTGTCTATATTTTTGTTTGCTACCTTTCGATACACGCCCCTCATAATCATCACGATGTCTACCAGTCGATACACGCCCCTGATCATCAACACGATGTCTACCAGTCGATACACGCCCCTGATCATCAACACGATGCCTACCAGTCGATACACGCCCCTGAACATCAATACGATGTCTACCATTCGATACACGCCCCTGATCATCAATACGATGTCTACCAGTCGATACACGCCCCTGATCATCAATACGATGTCTACCATTCGATACACGCCCCTGATCATCAACACGATGTCTACCAGTCGATACACGCCCCTGATCATCAACACGATGTCTACCAGTCGATACACCCCCCTGATCATCAACACGATGTCTACCAGTCGATACACGCCCCTGATCATCAACACGATGTCTACCAGTCGATACACGCCCCTGATCAACACGATGTCTACCAGTCGATACACGCCCCTGATCATCAACACGATGTCTACCAGTCGATACACGCCCCTGATCATCAATACCATGTCTCAGATTGTCTCTATTGTGATGATAATAACCTCACCAAGAACATTTACTGTGTCCTGATTTATTGCCATTATATTGTTATTAAAGGGACAACAACATAGAAATTTGTGGGTTTATCGGTCACTTTGAGGGGGTAGAGAGTAACCTACTAGTTGGTTCATCGGACACTTTATGGGGTAGAGTAACCTACTAGTTGGTTCATCGGACACTTTGGGGGGTAGAGAGTAACCTACTAGTTGGTTCATCGGACACTTTGGGGGGTAGAGAGTAAGTAACCTACTAGTTGGTTCATCGGACACTTTATGGGGTAGAGAGTAACCTACTAGTTGGTTCATCGGACACTTTATGGGGTAGAGAGTAACCTACTAGTTGGTTCATCGGTCACTTTGGGGGGTAGAGAGTAAGTAACCTACTAGTTGGTTCATCGGTCACTTTGAGGGGTAGAGAGTAAGTAACCTACTAGTTGGTTCATCGGACACTTTATGGGGTAGAGAGTAACTTACTAGTTGGTTCATCGGTCAATTTGAGGGGTAAAGAGTAAGTAATCTACTAGTTGGTTCATCGGACACTTTGGGGGGTAGAGAGTAAGTAACCTACTAGTTGGTTCATCGGTCACTTTGAGGGGGTAGAGAGTAACCTACAAGTTGGTTCATCGGACACTTTATGGGGTAGAGAGTAACTTACTAGTTGGTTCATCGACCACTTTGAGGGGTAGAGAGTAACCTATTAATTGGTTCATCAGACACTTTGAGGGGTACTCTGTGACCAGTCATTTCAACATGTCAGCTGACCTATCATTTCTGTCACAATGTAACAGGTCAGCCGACATATCATGTCTGTCAAAATGTAACAAGTCAGCTGACCTATCATTTAAGGATGTCCCCCCTCACAACAAAACCGAATTACGCCAGCAACCATTTATTCCAGACACGGCCAACACTGGCCAACACCCATGGATATTTCTCTGATAAAAGTATTTTTAACCATGGTTTCCGTCCCTATTCCATTTAAAGGAAGGGGAAAAATCACCTTAGGGGAAAAAACACTTTAATTTACTGACATTCCTCTTCAATGTTTCCATGGCAACGGGAAAAACAGCATCTTGACGTATCCCAGGTTTTTTCCCCCCATATAATTTAGGGTAAAGCCAAACTAATGCGGCGATAACAAAATTAAGGTGGGTTTGTGCAAGTGGGCGTGGCCAGGGACGTGTTACCAGTCTGTACTCAGGTTTGGACTCAGAATTTAAACTGAGAGATCCCAACGCCACGACAGGAAGCGCTCAAACCCTCGCCATTCGTTCGTTCTTTTGATGCACACAGATGTGAGCCCTAGATCTTTGCTGGATGAGTAATCTAGAGAACTGAGCCTAAAGAACGAGCTGAACTCGACGCTCATCATCATCTTCTCGTTCCGATATTTGTAACGTTTACCACCCACCCCGCCCCCACAAATAATCTATTTTTATCCCCGGTGCCGGAAGTCATCAATGAAGCAAGTCAGAGAAGTGTACGTACGACCCCCCCCCCCCAAAAAAAAAATAAAAAAAATTAAAAAAAACAAACAAACAAACAAAAAATCAAGACATCACAGCAGACGTGAAAAGGGGAGGGGTTGAAGCTACCGGTTTATTGTCAAAGAAAAACACATCATCGCCAGGGGGCGCCTTAAGATAATGTTTGCTCTTCAAATGTTGAAATGTAGAAAAAAAATTCTAAAGACTGAGTCCACAACATTGTAAAGAAATGTGCAACGATGGTGAGTGGCCATATTAATTACATGTAACTACAGCAGATAAAAGAACAAAGTGTAAATAAGGGAGAGAACATGCGGCATTCAGCAGTAACTCCCAGCTGGAAAATACAACACGACAACAATATAACATGACAATCGGATAGAGGGAAAAAACCAACTTTCTTGTTCCATAGGCAAGTACAAAAAAAATACCCCTCCTTCAAACAAATACCCCTCCTACAAACAAATACCCCTCCTACAAACAAATACCCCTCCTTCCAACAAATACCCCTCCTTCTAACAAATACCCCTCCCTACAAACAAATACCCCTCCTACAAACAAATACCCCTCCTACAAACAAATACCCCTCCTACAAACAAATACCACTCCTTCCAACAAATACCCCTCCTTCCCGTCTGGACTTGGGGGCGTGGCAAGGTTTGACTGATCAAGCCAGGAAAATAAACACACTTTTAACAATGAAAATTAATAAACTGCAAGACTTGCCATGAACCATAGATAAGCATAAGACGTCAAATTGTTTAGAAGTAGCGCCAGAAATGTATAAGATGAGATCGATACGAATTCACATTTTATCAAAATATTGAGTTTGTTAAAAGTACATGAGATTACATGTTGGATTTTATGAAAGAATGTAATGACAAGAAGAAATTGTATTGTAAGTGGTCGTCCATAAATGACGTCACTCGATTTAGGCCGATTTCGGACCCCCCCCCCAAGGAGCGTGGGGTAATTTATAGACGGCCCTTAAAGCAATCTTAACTCTGGGCTGACACTACAGATGTGGAGGTTTGTAAGAGATTTATAGACGTATGTACAGTGTAGACTTGTTTGTACATATACTTGTTTGTACACATTCTTGTTTGTACACGTACTTGTTTGTACACATACTTGTTTGTACACATACTTGTTTGTACACATACTTGTTTGTACACATACTTGTTTGTACACATACTTGTGTTTGTACACATACTTGTTTGTACACATACTTGTTTGTACACATACTTGTTTGTACACATACTTGTTTGTACACATACTTTTTTGTACACATACTTTTTTGTACACATACTTGTTTGTACACGGCAGAAATTTACGCATCATACATATAAACATATCGTTAACACATCATACTTATACACATCTACACTTACACATTATACATATAAACATTTACCCAACATACAAGTAAATACTAGACATTTACGTGGTGGTTACTTGTACATAGCTGAGGTATTTACACGAAGTGACAACATTTCATTTAATATTTATATTAAGCAGGGAGTTAACTATTGTTTGTGTTCACCAAAACGTTTGTAACCCCCCCCCACCCAAAATTGAATGCTATAAATAGAATTCTCGTGTTGTTTCTGAAATAACGCGAGACCTATGATGACGTTTGGTTTACAACTTTCACTCACAGAAAACACGGCGTCTGTTTGCTATTTCAGGCTAATTGCAAATTAAGATGGATCTAATTACTTGCATGCCGCAGCACGTTGTTGAAATGATTTCTACAAATCTCAACAACAGGTTCGCCAAAAGAATGTTGTTGTATTGAAACCACAGAAAACATTTGAAATGTCAAATTATCACGACTATAACAAGAACACAGTGAGATTGACAATTTTAAAGAACATAACATCATATTAGTGTTTTGTTTAAATAAGGTTTAGGAAAGGGGAAATGTGTATTTCTTTCCATGACGTCACAAATATTCCACCAAAATGAACTCGCCTAATTTGAACAAGAAACACTCAGAAAAAATATGGCTACCCAATTTCCTTTACCGCGCTCAAAAAGTTGTTAACTCAATTTTATTTTTAATTTGTTGGATAAAACTGCCATTTTTGACGTCAACACACTTGGGTTAAATATTTGTTTAAGTGTCCGGGTGTGTGATGTGGTGAGTGATGTGGTGAGTGACGTGGTGAGTGATGTGGTGAGTGATGTGGTGAGTGATGTGGTGTGTGATGTGGTGAGTGATGTGGTGTTTTGGTGAATCTTCACTCAACAAAAACACACCATTTAAAACAGCTTTTACTAGTTGCAATGAGCAGCTGGGATAGAAGTCCAAATTTAAGACAAATGTCTGCTTGTGGTGTCTGCTTGTGGTGTCTGCGTGTGGTGTCTGCGTGTGGTGTCTGCGTGTGGTGTCTGCGTGTGGTGTCTGCGTGAGGTGTCTGCGTGAGGTGTCTGCTTGTGGTGTCTGCTTGTGGTGTCTGCTTGTTGTGTCTGCGTGAGGTGTCTGCGTGTGGTGTCTGCGTGTGGTGTCTGCGTGTGGTGTCTGCTTGTGGTGTCTGCGTGAGGTGTCTGCGTGTGGTGTCTGCTTGTGGTGTCTGGATCTAGGCGAAGTCCTCCCTCACTCCACAACAGTACAATTGTAGGCCACAATATAGAAATAAGGGGGGGTGCATGAAACCAACAACTGAGGTAAGCAGCCCATAGTTAAAAACTTCAAGTGCACACTGGCAACTAGTGACACAATTGCAACAGATTCCAGTTGGCCAGATTTCTGTATGAAAGCTGCCAGAATTGACCTCTTGTAAGGGAGAGCGGGAAGAGGTCACAGGGGGTGGTGACGGGGCGATGAGTCGGTCATGACGTATGGATAGACTCGCCAGGAGCGACACTTAAGTCTGCCACTAAAACTGCACGCAGGGGCGTTGACCGGAGGGCGATGTTTATACCACAACTCAAGAATGAGTAAACATTGGGGAACGTTATCAAGTTCAAGGTCGGGTGGGTGGAGCATCGTGACACACCGAAATCCTTTCGTACGCGAGTGTCCACTGCTACAGAAATACCCATGTCCACTGCTACAGAAATACCCATGTCCACTGCTACAGAAATACCCATGTCCACTGCTACAGAAATACCCATGTCCACTGCTACAGAAATACCCATGTCCACTGCTACAGAAATACCAATTTTCACTGCTAAAGAATGTTACATACCCATGAGCCTACTTCTACTGAATGCTATCAAAATAAGCGGAAGTGATGTCAGATAAAGTAGACTATTAAATGCGATTCAAGAAAGAAATCTTTATTAATAATGAGTGAATCGCAACACTGCATTAGTCGCCGTGTGTTAGTCGATTGTGTTGTCGTTTCTCAATCAGCCTGACATCGTACTTCACTAAAATATTTGGATACCGGTACAACTGTTGTACAGTTGAAATATAAATCAAACAGAAAACGACTTGTCAGATTACAAGAGTATCTGTCTGCGTATATATAAGAGATGTCTCATGGGTTAACATTGGGAGGTCACATGGGTTAAATTTTAGAGGTCACATGGGTTAACATTTAGAGATCACATGGGTTAACATTTAGAGGTCACATGGGTTAACATTTAGAGATCACATGGGTTAACATTTTTTCTAGTGGCCTCCCTTTCTTGACGTCAGTTTGAACGATTATTTTTATTTTCAGTTCACTCTTGCTTCATTAATGGGATAAGGATTAAAGTTGTAATCCTAAGACGTGCGCGGAACACCGCCAGCGCTGGATAATAAGATATCGGATGGTTTAACTAGCGTCTCCTGGGGGGGGGGGGGCGGGGCACAAAAACGATTATCAGTCTGCACATTTCTAGGTCTTGGTCTAAGCTTTCAAACGAACATTTTCTGTCATTGGTCTTAGCATTCAAAGGTTTTTGCAGGTCAGCTCGTGTAAAGAGAAACACGATACAGTTTATACTATTCGAAATTCTATGTTTTGTGCTGGCGTCACGTCATATTGAGTTGTTCATTCATCATTGGATCTTACAGTTACCCACGTCCAAACATCCAGTCATATTCAACATCCATCAGTCATATCCAACATACATCAGTCATATCCAACATCCATTAATCATATCCAACATCCATCAGTCACATCCAGCATCCATCAGTCATATCCAACATCCATCAATCATATCCAACATCCATCAATCATATCCAACATCCATCAATCATATCCAACATCCATCTATCAAATCCAGAGATCTAACATTGACAGTTGTCAAAGATGTCAAGGTTTGACCACACATGCTGAAATAATTGGCCCCTGGCCGACACCTGTTCGCCCCCCCTTTCCCCAAATGGGCATCCCCATGTGTCGCGCGCCTTTACTTGGCGTTCGGCTACAGGTCTCGTTGAATGTTGACCACAGGTCAACAGGGGACAACTGCACGCGCTGGGAAGGATAGCAAAAAATAGATCAACACTAGGAATTAACCCACAATCTCGATGAATTGTGTATATTCAAACATTAGTCGTAGTGAGATCACAGGTCACAGAGGTTGAGACTGGTCTGGACCGTATTACGTCATTATGGTCATATTTTTATACGAGTTTACTCGCTGACATTGGCTATTGTCATGTTCATTTTCAGGTGTTTTTTGTGTGTTTTTTTTGTGTGTGTGGTTGTTTTCTCATAATTTTTTTGTTTTCCTGTTATTCCCCGCTGTTAGCTTTCCTCCCTGTATTGCACACACATGTAAAAATTGAAGAGTGAAGACATCTCGGAAAGCGCAAGTTACAGAAGGGAGAACCAAAAATCACATGTTAACTTGAAAGAGCACAAAAAACACTGGTGATCCGCACTCTCAGTTTTAAAAGCGTGAAGGGTGCCAGCTCTTCACTATCACCACCCCCTCACTAGACAACAGGGGCGTCAGCGTACACCGCTAGAGCCCCACCCCACAATCCACTTTCATTATTTTCAATGGAATTACTGGCCAGCTATTTACCAACGTCTTATCACTTGCCAAGCTTAAACCTGCTGTTGTGCTTTGCCTGGCTCCCTGGCTCTCAGCAAACAAACTCTTCAAGTGGCTCCGGCAAATCTTTTTAACCCCTGGCTCTTTGGGCCAATGAAACCAATTCAAACTGTTGTTAAATATTTCCATAAGTATTTTTTTGTTTTCGTGAGATAAAAAATGCCAACCCATTCATGACAGTGTTATTTTTAACGTAGCCATATCAAATAAATAATGATCAATGTCTCCAGTTTAAAAGATAGAGTAAACAATCTTCGCTATATGAGATTGTTAAAATTTTGGCAAGGAATTAAGGTTTTTTTAAAAGAACTATTTAATTTAGTCTAGATCTACTGAGTTATAAACTCATTGGACTTCATTCAACTCTGGTGTTAAAAGTGTGTAAGGATATTGTGTGGTGAGGTGTGTGTTTGTGTGTGAGGTGTGGGGCTGTAGGGTCACCACATCTTTCTGCTCATCAACAAACGACCTGGTATGGTGGAGGTATGCAGGTGGTAACTGATGAGGTCAAGGACAACACTGCCGTTAAGCTCAAAGTTTCTGATCATGAATATCAATTAATCGAATGTGAACCCAACTGTTAGTTACAATGGTACTGTTGTGTTGTAACAACTTGTATCTGATGTTAGTTAGTTACAATGGTACTGTTGTGTTGTAACAACTTGTATCTGATGTTAGTTATAGTTACAATGGTACTGTTGTGTTGTAACAACTTGTATCTGATGTTAGTTAGTTACAATGGTACTTTTGTGTCGTAACAACTTGTATCTCTCATGTCAACAGTGTTGTAAGCATGACTCACTACTCATCGTGCTACATGAAACAAAGCCGAAAGTTCAAACAACAACATCAGAAGCAACACACGAACAGCAACCAGCAACACCAATTGGTCATAGTGTTACCTCTCCGTCCATTTCAGGCAATGTTACCTCCTCCACCCCGTATCTAAATTACTCAGCCAACTGTCACACACTCACACAACTGTCACACACTCACACAACTGTCACACACTCACACAACTGTCACACACTCACACAACTGTCACACACTAACACAACTGTCACACACTCACACAACTGTCACACACTCACACAACTGTCACACACTCACACAATTGTCACACACTCACACAACTGTCACACACTCACACAACTGTCACACACTCACACAACTGTCACAAACTCAGCCAACTGTCACACACTCACACAACTCTCACACACTCACACAACTGTCACACACTCACACAACTGTCACACACTCACACAACTGTGACACACTCAGCCAACTGTCACACACTCACACAACTGTCACACACTCACACAACTGTCACACACTCAGCCAACTGTCACACACTCACACAACTGTCACACATACAAGTGTCACACACACACACACACAATTTCACATGCTGCCAACAGATGGCGCCCCAGTAAACGTAAAGCGTTCACAATTTGTAACTTGTATTGAAAATCAAAATTATTTCAATGCTAAGTGAGTGTGTGCTCTACGAATCAATACCAGAATTATCATTAACGCGCCCCGCCCCCGATACATTCATTCCCCCCTCCCCCATCCCACGGGCCTGCTCTAACAGCTTGCCAGTGTGTTTAAAGGAGTTACTCTCCCCTGGCCCACGAGTCGAGCCACCGCTTTCTCCCTATTCTCTCCCTCTATCTCAAGCGAGCCTGTTGCTTCACACGAGAGGGCCATTCATTGCCGAGTTCAATACCCGATTAACATTAGAGTTGGGAAACGAGGGGGGGGGAAGGGGTTGAGGGGTTGTGTTTTTAGGTGAAAATAGAAAGGGATTTAATGTGTGTGGGGCCACCGGTCTATTTATAGTCTTTACGATGTGTGTGTGGGTGTGTGAGATGAGGTCATTTGTATGTGGTTGTGTATGTTGGTGGGTGCATGCATGTGTTTGTGTTTGCCTGTTTACGCACGGGTATGTATAAGAATGTATATGTGTCTCCAGGTGTAGGTGTGTGGTGTGGGTGTGTAAGTATAGGTGTGTGGATGCCAGTGTAGGTGTGTTAGTGTATGTATAGGCGTGACAGTGTGGAGAGAATGCTGTACATTTCCCAACTCAATAAACAGCGAAAGATCATTGCTGGCCTCCTATACTATTATTGAAGGATTGGATACACTAGTGTGGTCAGGGTATGTTGGTGTGTGGTCTGTGTATGTCAGGGTATGTTGGTGTGTGGTCTGTGTATGTCAGGGTATGTTGGTGTGTGGTCTGTGTATGTCAGGGTATGTCGCAGTGTGTGGTCTGTGTATGTCAGGGTATGTTGGTGTGTGGTCTGTGTATGTGAGGGTACGTCGCAGTGTGTGGTCTGTGCATGTGAGGGTATGTTGGTGTTTGTGCAGGTGTGTGTGTGGGGGCGGTACGTTACATTAAATGTCAACATGTCTGTGTCTGTACTACGTCACGATCTGCTCTGTCTGACAGACCCACAGTGTCTGTGTCTCATCTCAATTAAAGGTCCCAAAGGTTGGTCATGCTGACCTCGGTTAGTCCCAACGGTCACCGGTGTTAAATGACCTGTTCTCAAATGAACTTAAATGGTATCCAAGAGACTGGTCGCTGTGACCTCGGTTGGTCTTAACTGACCTTGACCGGTCTCCACTGAACTTATGAGGTCGCAGAAATTCTAGGAGATAATTATGGTGACGAGATATGGCATACAGGCCTGTACCATACTCATACAGGCCTGTACCATACTCATACAGGCCTGTACCATACTCATACAGGCCTGTACCATACTCATACAGGCCTGTAACATACTC
>MUZC01000864.1:31857-52163 GCA_002072015.1 Radix auricularia
GAGCATTATAATCATAGTTCTAAGGAGCATTATAATCATAGTTCTGAGGAGCATTATAATCATAGTTCTAAGGAGCATTATAATCATAGTTCTAAGGAGCATTAGAATCATAGTTCTAAGGAGCATTATAATCATAGTTCTAAGGAGCATTAGAATCATAGTTCTAAGGAGCATTAGAATCATAGTTCTAAGGAGCATTATAATCATAGTTCTATAAAGCAGTTAAGTGATTTGATCTCCATACAACAGGACATTTAATGGGAAATTTTGACCAATCCACGTCTAAGCTTTAGATCGTTTCATCTCTTTCTTAGACGGCCAGGAAGTCTTCGATGTAATGAATGTAATGTCTATCGACGCCAACCTGGCATTCCAGCAAATTTTCAGAAATAAGGTCTCAACAAAACTGTGAAGGTAAGACGCCCGATAGCTGACGGTCAGTATGTTGGAGGTCTACACTGCATACCCCGGTCAGTTATTTGGTGTGGACTACTTGCATCTACATTACATACGCTGGTCAGTTATTTTGTGTGGACTACTTGCATCTACATTACATACGCTGGTCAGTTATTTTGTGTGGACTACTTGCATCTACATTACATCCGCTGGTCAGTTATTTTGTGTGGATTACTTACATCTACACTACAAACGCTGGTCAGTTATTTTGTGTGGACTACTTGCATCTACATTACATACGCTGGTCAGTTATTTTGTGTGGACTACTTACATCTACATTACATACGCCGGTCAGTTATTTTGTGTGGACTACTTACATCTACATTACATACGCTGGTCAGTTATTTAGTGTGGACTACTTACATCTACACTACATACCCCGGTCAGTTATTTTGTGTGGACTACTTGCATCTACATTACATACGCTGGTCAGTTATTTTGTGTGGACTACTTGCATCTACATTACATACGCTGGTCAGTTATTTTGTGTGGATTACTTACATCTACACTACAAACGCTGGTCAGT
The DNA here is from genome assembly GCA_002072015.1 of Radix auricularia. Classification (NCBI taxonomy): domain Eukaryota; kingdom Metazoa; phylum Mollusca; class Gastropoda; family Lymnaeidae; genus Radix; species Radix auricularia. The sequence continues at coordinate 32,840 of MUZC01000864.1, forward strand.
TATTTTGTGTGGACTACTTGCATCTACATTACATACGCTGGTCAGTTATTTTGTGTGGACTACTTACATCTACATTACATATGCCGGTCAGTTATTTTGTGTGGACTACTTACATCTACATTACATACGCCGGTCAGTTATTTTGTGTGGACTACTTACATCTACATTACATACGCCAGTCAGTTAATTTGTGTGGACTACTTACATCTACATTACATACGCCGGTCAGTTATTTTGTGTGGACTACTTACATCTACATTACATACGCTGGTCAGTTATTTTGTGTGGACTACTTACATGTACATTACATATGCCGGTCAGTTATTTTGTGTGGACTACTTACATCTACATTACATACGCCGGTCAGTTATTTTGTGTGGACTACTTACATCTACATTACATACGCCGGTCAGTTATTTTGTGTGGACTACTTACATCTACACTACATACGCTGGTCAGTTATTTCGTGTGGACTACTTACATCCACAGTACTGTCACTACATACGCTACACCAGACTTTCCTACTAAGTCCCGTCCACATAACGGGGTCGTTCCATGTTAATAAGATTTAAATCCCGAACGAGGTTACGCCTCCTAAATTATCTCCCCTGGGACATTTATTAGAGCCAACTTTACGTTGAGTGCGGTGGTCTGCTCTTGGCACATGATTAGTTACATGAACTCGGTGTAACATGTGGAAGCAGCACATGACGCAGCCCGCCAGCTAACACACAATACACTACACTCACTGTTGTCAAGTGTTTCAAACTAGTCACTCCCCCCCCCACTAAACAACCTAACCCCAGTCTATAAATAGTAACACTTAGTAAACAAACATGGCAGTACTCACCACTACAGGCACGAATATAGACATTCAAATAAAATGTCTTGGAAAAACTCAGGAAAAAAAATCTCCAACTGGTGTGAATGAATATAAACGCATAAAATGTGGTTAGGGAGCTGGGCTCGAGGCTTTTTCAGCGGCGACGGCTTATCAGCTGCACCTTGCACTCCCCTCCCGTGAACTCGGTCCTGTTTCTTGGCTCCGTGCACTCCAGTCTCACTGGGCGTAATATAGGTTAGTGAGATGAGGTCCCCCTTTTCTGCTTGCGTCTCGTCGTCTTTCAGAGGGGAGAAAAAAAAGGAAGGTTTTTTTTTTTATCCCCCTTGAATATCAGCACGAGTGATAACGACCCTGTCCTGGACTGTGTATCAGGCTCTAGCCGGCACCGTAGGGCGAATGATAGTCAATTTGGTGATATTCCACGGGTCTATAGCATTTCGAGCCGGTCATAGGCACGGCTAACGTGAAGTGATCGACGGCCGCCACGCCAGTAAGCCGTGCGGATAGCCTTCCAGTGGTTTACTCACACAACATGCCGCCTGCACTCTATCCGCCTGTGATAAAACTGGCTTGAGTCACGGAGCCGCCCGCCCCCCCCCTCACATCACCACCGCCCCCCACCAGCACAGTCACGCGAGTTTCATCAAGCCATTAGTACCAAATACAAATGAGCAAGGTTGTTTTCTATTGTGCTCTGAGAGCGAGCCTCCCCCTCCCACTCTGCCCATTTTTCTCTCTCTCCTCCCTTATCGCCGTGTGTATGTGCCCCCTCCCACCTCCACCCCTGGCTTGCAGTTGTACAAAACAAATGGCTACAAGTATAACAAAGTCAATATCTAGTGGCCTGTGTGGGGGCAGGGGGGAGAGGTTACAAGTGTTCGTGTGAGAACTGATAAATCGAAGATAGTTGGTGGGGGAGGGGGGGCTTGGTGGTTGTTAAATATGATATGACATTTGTTATATACGGCAGTTGTTATATGTGACAACTATTATATACGACAGTTGTTATAACGACAGTTGCTACAACGACAGTTGCTACAACGACAGTTGCTATAACGACTATTGTTATATTTGACAATTTACACCAACAATATATCAATATTAAAAATGTAAGACTATAACTAAACCATTGATAAGCATATGACACAAAAATCTTCTGTATTGTTGGAGCGTCTGAAATAGATAGGATAAGACGAAAAGATTCCATGCAGTTTACAAAATAATCAAAAATTGAATGCGACATTTACATACATTTATTAACGTCAGATTGACCATGTCATGGTCAAATAAGTTACATAAAAGTTACAGTTACACAGAAACAATAACTTTAGAAGTAACGTGCCATCAAGGAAATTGAGTTTTTATTTGTATGCAATAATATGTTTCTATACAATTTATTGTTTCATTCAGAAAGAAAGTGCGGGGTCAGTGGTGGGTTTATCTGATGGTCAAGTTACTGAAAGTCAAATATGTGTACGTGTGGGTCAAGACTCAGGTGACGTAGTTTGATGGTGGGTCTGGACATTGGACCCACGGCACCAATGTCAGCTTTGTTTACTACACTAGAGACTAGAACACTGGACAAAGCTTTAAGAATTTTCTTTTCTGACCATTTTTAAACCTTTAAAATAATGAAAGCCAAAGTGACTGAGATGAAAGCCAAAAGTGACTGAGATGAAAGCCAAAGTAACTGAGATGAAAGCCAAAGTAACTGAGATGAAAGCCAAGGTAAATGAGATGAAAGCCAAAGTAACTGAGATGAAAGCCAAAGTAACTGAGATGAAAGCCAAAGTAACTGAGATGAAAGTCAAGGTAACTGAGATGAAAGCCAAAGTAACATATAAAGTCAAAGTAACTGAGATGAAAGCGAAAGTAACAGAGATGAAAGCCAAGGTAACTGAGATGAAAGCGAAAGTAACAGAGATGAAAGCGAAAGTAACAGAGATGAAAGCCAAGGTAACTGAGATGAAAACCAAAGTAACTGAGATGAAAGCGAAAGTAACAGAGATGAAAGCCAAGGTAACTGAGATAAAAGCCAAGGTAACTGAGATGAAAACCAAAGTAACATATAAAGCCAAAGTAACTGAGATGAAAACCAAAGTAACTGAGATGAAAACCAAAGTAACATATAAAGCCAAAGTAACAGAGATGAAAGCGAAAGTAACTGAGATGAAAGCGAAAGTAACTGAGATGAAAACCAAAGTAACTGAGATGAAAGCGAAAGTAACAGAGATGAAAGCCAAGGTAACCGAGATGAAAACCAAAGTAACTGAGATGAAAGCCAAGGTAACTGAGATGAAAGCCAAGGTAACTGAGATGAAAGCCAAGGTAACTGAGATGAAAGCGAAAGTAACTAAGATGAAAGCGAAAGTAACTGAGATGAAAACCAAAGTAACTGAGATGAAAGCGAAAGTAACAGAGATGAAAGCGAAAGTAACAGAGATGAAAGCCAAGGTAACTGAGATGAAAACCAAAGTAACTGAGATGAAAGCCAAGGTAACTGAGATGAAAACCAAAGTAACTGAGATGAAAGCCAAGGTAAGTGAGATGAAAACCAAAGTAACTGAGATGAAAGCGAAAGTAACAGAGATGAAAGCCAAGGTAACTGAGATGAAAACCAAAGTAACTGAGATGAAAGCCAAGGTAACTGAGATGAAAACCAAAGTAACATATAAAGTCAAAGTAACTGAGATGAAAGCTAAAGAAAGCTGAGATGAAAGGCAAGACATCGTTTGATATGAATGCAGTACAACAGGAAACTCGACTATTGAGATAGTTTCTTTCTAACTATAAATATACCACAGCTATTTTAATGGGCAGGGGAGGTCATTCAAAGGAAACACAGAGTTACCGACTTGTTCCGTGAGTTATGTGACATACCTATGACGTCATTTTCAAAGAAAAACCACCACGCTCCCCTCACACGAATAATAATAGTAATGCAAAATACATTCACTCATTTGTAATACTTTTCTTTCATCTATAAATTATTATACTATTTCTTTCATCTATTAATTGTAATATTATTTCTTTCATCTATTAATTGTAATACTATTTCTTTCATCTATTTGTAATACTATTTCTTTCATCTATTAATTGTAATACTATTTCTTTCATCTATTTGTAATACTACTTCATGTATTTGTAATAATATCTGTTCATCTATTTGTAATACTGTTTCTCTCATCTATTTGTAATAATATCTGTTCATCTATTTGTAATACTGTTTCTCTCATCTATTTGTAATAATATCTGTTCATCTATTTGTAATACTACTTCATGTATTTGTAATAATATCTGTTAATCTATTTGTAATACTACTTCATGTATTTGTAAGAATATCTGTTCATCTATTTGTAATACTGTTTCTCTCATCTATTTGTAATAATATTTGTTCATCTATTTGTAATACTGTTTCTCTCATCTATTTGTAATAATATCTGTTCATCTATTTGTAATACTGTTTCTCTCATCTATTTGTAATACTGTTTCTCTCATCTATTTGTAATAATATCTGTTCATCTATTTGTAATAATATCTGTTCATCTATTTGTAATAATATCTGTTCATCTATTTGTAATACTATTTCTTTCATCTATTTGTAATACTGTTTCTCTCATCTATTTGTAATACTGTTTCTCTCATCTATTTGTAATACCGTTTCTTTCATCTATTTGTAATACTGTTTCTTTCATCTATTTGTAATACTGTTTCTCTCATCTATTTGTAATAATATCTGTTCATCTATTTGTAATAATATCTGTTCATCTATTTGTAATAATATCTGTTCATCTATTTGTCATACTGTTTCTCTCATCTATTTGTAATACTGTTTCTCTCATCTATTTGTATTACTGTTTCTTTCATCTATTTGTAATACTATCTGTTCATCTATTTGTAATACAATCTGTTCATCTATTTGTAATACTATTTCTTTCATCTATTTGTAATACTATTTCTTTCATCTATTTGTAATACTATTTCTTTCATCTATTTGTAATACTATTTCTCTCATCTATTTGTAATACTGTTTCTTTCATCTAATCTGGCTTCACAGATCCGAGTCGAATATTTCCATCAACGCCACGAGTATTTGAAGTCAAAATTCACAAATATATCTAAACAACCCGGCCAACCACAAGAGACATTGAGAGTCCCAACCACTAACATCTTAACAACCCGGTCAACCACAAGAGACATTGAGAGTCCCAACCCCCTAACATCTTAACAACCCGGCCAACCACAAGAGACATTGAGAGTCCCAACCCCTAACATCTAAACAACCCGGCCAACCACAAGAGACATTGAGAGTCCCAACCCCTAACATCTTAACAACCCGGCCAACCACAAAAGACATTGAGAGTCCCAACCCCCTAACATCTTAACAACCCGGCCAACCACAAGAGACATTGAGAGTCCCAACCCCTAACATCTTAACAACCCGGCCAACCACAAGAGACATTGAGAGTCACAACCCCTAACATCTTAACAACCCGGCCAACCACAAAAGACATTGAGAGTCCCAACCCCCTAACATCTTAACAACCCGGCCAACCACAAGAGACATTGAGAGTCCCAACCCCTAACATCTTAACAACCCGGCCAATCACAAGAGACATTGAGAGTCCCAACCCCTAACATCTTAACAACCCGGCAAACCACAAGAGACATTGAGAGTCCCAACCCCCTAACATCTTAACAACCCGGCCAACCCCCCAGAGTCCTCCTGTTGCCAAAACTCCCAGTCTACAGGAAAATATTTCTCATTACTCAAACAAGGCGAGGACAGGGGAGGGAAGATAAGAGGAAAGGGAGTGAAGTCTGTAGTGGCATAGGGGAGATAACAAGTGGAATTTAGATGTGCAGGACTCAGATCGTTCCATGCTCAGATGTGTAAAGAAAGAATCACGTGGAAATTAGTTTTATCTTGGAGAGACACATGAGAGTAGTACGTACAGAGACACTCGAGACAGGCACAAAGTCACATACAGACAGAGACACTGAGACAGACACATACAGACACTGAGATAGATACATCCAGAGACACGTACAAAGACATGTTAGACAAGCACATGCATAGAGTTGTGTGAGACAGGCACATAGAGATGTGTGAGACAGGCACATAGAGATGTGTGAGACAGGCACATAGAGATGTGTGAGACAGGCACATATAGATGTGTGAGACAGGCACATATAGATGTGTGAGACAGGCACATAGAGATGTGTGAGACAGGCACATAGAGATGTGTGAGACAGGCACATAGAGATGTGTGAGACAGTTACATAGAGATGTGTGAGACAGGCACATAGAGATGTGAGACAGGCACGCAGAGATGTGTGAGACTGGCACGCAGAGATGTGTGAGACTGGCACATAGAGATGTGTGAGACAGGCACATAGAGATGTGTGAGACAGGCACATAGAGATGTGTGAGACTGGCACATAGAGATGTTTGAGACAGGCACATAGAGATGTGTGAGACAGTTACATAGAGATGTGTGAGACAGGCACATAGAGATTTGTGAGACAGGCACATAGAGATGTGTGAGACTGGCACATAGAGATGTGTGAGACAGTTACATAGAGATGTGTGAGACAGTTACATAGAGATGTGTGAGACAGGCACATAGAGATTTGTGAGACAGTTACATAGAGATGTGTGAGACAGGCACATATAGATGTGAGACAGGCACGCAGAGATGTGTGAGACTGGCACGCAGAGATGTGAGACAGGCACATAGAGATTTGTGAGACAGGCACATAGAGATGTGTGAGACTGGCACGCAGAGATGTGTGAGACAGGCACATACAGATGTGTGAGACAGGCACATAGAGATGTGTGAGACAGTTACATAGAGATGTGTGAGACAGGCACATAGAGATGTGTGAGACAGTTACATAGAGATGTGTGAGACAGCTACAGATACATACATATGTGACATCCACATACAGGGACATTTTATGAGTGAAAGAAAGAGATCTCATCCCTCCAGCTTATCCCCAAAGTACTGCAATGCCCCACAACTATCTAATACACGCACTATGACAATGCCCCACAACTATCTAATACACGCACTATGACAATGCACCACAACCATCTAATACACGCACTATGACAATGCCCCACAACTATCTAACACACGCACTATGACAATGCCACCATCTAATACACGCACTATGACAATGCCCCACAACCATCTAATACACGCACTATGACAATGCCCCACAACCATCCAACACACGCACTATGACAATGCCCCACAACCATCTAATACACGCACTATGACAATGCCCCACAACCATCTAATACACGCACTATGACAATGCCACACAACCATCTAATACACGCACTATGACAATGCACCACAACAATCTAACACACGCACTATGACAATGCCCCACAACCATCTAACACACGCACTATGACAATGCCCCACAACCATCTAATACACGCACTATGACAATGCCCCACAACCATCTAATACACGCACTATGACAATGCCACCATCTAACACACACACTATGACAATGGGACTTGAACTATCTGCTACGCTGACCACTGAAAAAGTCAAGCCTACCATTACACAATGTCTTACCAGACATTCATGATACATTGTTATTTACATCATATCACCACTTGGAGATTTAGTTTTCAGAAGTCTAACTGCAATTAAATTTCAATCTTAGATGTAAAATAAAATTCAACCTGCCTTAAAAATCCTCACTGCCTCTTTCTATCATTTCCTTCTTAATCTGGTTGTTGGTCTTACTGTATGGTGCTAGTCTGCTGTATGGTGCTAGCCTGCTAAATGGTGCTAGCCTGCTGTATGGTGCTAGTCTGCTGTATGGTGCTAGCCTGCTGTATGGTGCTAGCCTGCTGTATGGTGCTAGCCTGCTGTATGGTGCTAGCCTGCTGTATGGTGCTAGTCTGCTGTATGGTGCTAGCCTGCTGTATGGTGCTAGCCTTCGGAAACTTGTAGTCTATCTCATCTCCAGTCTCTGTGTCTTCTCTGTTCAACAGATCCTTGTGTCTGGAATCCAACTGCTAACCACGCCCCTCGGGGTGTGGACTTTTTTCCTTTTTTTTTTACCTCGGCTACGGGTTACTACTAGACACTACTTTCTGAGTATTTGAGTCACTGGTTTGTTCAGAACGACATTGACCAGCGATTTGTTCAGACTGAATTTGACCAGTGCTTTGTTCAGACTGAGATTGTCCAGGTGTTTGTTCAGACTGAGATTGTCCAGGTGTTTGTTCAGACTGAGATTGTCCAGGTGTTTGTTCAGACTGAGATTGTCCAAGTGTTTGTTCAGACTGAGATTGTCCAGGTGTTTGTTCAGACTGAGATTGTCCGGGTGTTTGTTCAGACTGAAATTGTTCAGACTGATTTTGTCCAGGTGTTTATTCAGACTGAGATTGTTCAGACTGAGATTGTCCAGGTGTTTGTTCAGACTGAGATTGTTCAGACTGATTTTGTCCAGGTGTTTGTTCAGACTGAGATTGTTCAGACTGAGATTGTCCAGGTGTTTGTTCAGACTGAGATTGTTCAGACTGATTTTGTCCAGGTGTTTGTCCAGACTGAGATTGTTCAGACTGATATTGTCCAGGGGTTTGTTCAGAATGATATTGTCCAGGGGTTAGTTCAGACTGATATTGTCCAGGGGTTTGTTCAGACTGATATTGTCCAGGGGTTAGTTCAGACTGATATTGTCCAGGGGTTTGTTCAGAATGATATTGTCCAGGGGTTAGTTCAGACTGATATCTGATATTGTCCAGGGGTTTGTTCAGAATGATATTGTCCAGGGGTTAGTTCAGACTGATATTGTCCAGGGGTTTGTTCAGACTGGCATCGCACTATGGTTCGAACTACACTCAACAATACCGGTCCCCTCTTGGTATTAACTGCATATTTGGATGGACTCCAAGTTCCTGGCGGCCTAATACTATGACTAACTGGCTCAAAATCATCTGACCCGTGGGCTTTTGTTGGATCTGAATCGATAGGGCGCAAGACAAGATTTGGTTGAATCGGGACATTTGGTTGAATCGAGACATCATTTGGTTGAATCGACACAACGTTTGGTTGAATCGGGACATTTGGTTGAATCGGGACAACGTTTGGTTGAATCGAGACAACGTTTGGTTGAATCGGGACAACGTTTGGTTGAATCGGGACAACATTTGGTTGAATCGGGACAACGTTTGTTTGCATCGGGACAACGTTTGGTTGAATCGTGACAACGTTTGTTTGCATCGGGACAACGTTTGGTTGAATCGGGACATTTGGTTGAATCGGGACAACATTTAGGCCTTGTTCATTTGATAGTTGATTGTTAAACTCAAGCTGGTCTGGAAATTTGGAGTTCTGTGTGAATTGGGTATGAGAACCAGAGGCCAACGGTATTTTGGAGTGAGAACCAGGTGCCCGAGATTTCTTGGAGTGAGAACCACGTGCCCGAGATTTCTTGGAGTGAGAACCAGACGCTCGAGGGTTTTGTGTCTGCGAATCAGAGACCTGGGTAGCAAGTGTTAATGAACCAGATGACCGCATTTTTCGAGTGTGGGAGAGGCGTGCTTGTGGGTTGGAAAGTAGGCATACAAATATCTGTGGGTTGGAAGGTAGGGGTCCAAATATCTGTGGGTTGGAAGATAAGGGTCCAAATGTCTGAGGATTGGAAGGTAGGGGTCCAACTATCTGTGGGTTTGAAGTTAGGGGTCCAACTATCTGTGGGTTTGAAGTTAGGGGTCCAAATGTCTGAGGATTTGTTGGTAAGGGTCCAAATGTTTGAGTGTTTGAGGGTAGGGGTCCAAATGTTAGAGTGTTTGATGTTACGGGTCCAAATGACTGAGTGTTTGAGGGTAGGTGTCCAAATGTCTGAGTGTTTGAGGGTAGGTGTCCAAATTTTTGAGGATTTGATGTTAGGGGTCCAAATGTCTGAGTGTTTGAAGGTAGGGGTTCAAATGTTTGAGTGTTTGATGGTATGGATCCAAATGTCTGAGTGTTTGAGAGTAAAGGTCCAAATGTCTGAGTGTTTGAGAGTAAAGGTCCAAATGTCTGAGTGTTTGAGAGTGAAGGTCCAAATGTCTGAGTGTTTGATGGTAGGTGTCCAAATGTTTGAGGATTTGATGGTAGGGGTCCAAATGTCTGAGTGTTTGAGGGTAGGTGTCCACATGTTTGAGTGTTTGATGGTATGGATCCAAATGTCTGAGTGTTTGAGAGTAAAGGTCCAAATGTCTGAGTGTTTGAGGGTAAAGGTCCAAATGTCTGAGTGTTTGAGGGTAGGGGTCCAAATGTTTGGGGATTTAATGGGAGGGGTCCAAATATCCGAGAATATAAGGGTAGGGATCCAAATGTCTGAGGTGTTGAGCGTAGGGGTCCAAATGTCTGAGTGTTTGACTTTTGGGGTCCACGTGTCCGATGAGTTTTTGATTTGGGACTCATCTTCTTATAGGGAGTTAAAGTTTGCGATCTCTCAGAAAACAAGCTTTGGACTGGGTTGTTTGTTCTTTGTTGGTCAGCACTTCTATAAACTGAACCTTCTTCATAGACTACACGCTCCCCCATGAATTGAGACGTTCTGGGTTTTATCTGCTGTAGAGGTCTGGCCTGTTGAAGTGGCCTTGAATGTATCATGGGTCTTGTTCGCAGCATTTTGAGAAGCATTGGTGACTGTTCTGTGATGTTGCTTGTGTGCCCATGATGAGAGGCGATTTCTCTTTGGGCACTCAATAACTGAGTTCTGAGTAGAGGGTAACTCAAACTACTTGCACCTAGGGACTGGGATTGTTGCGAGCTGTCGTAACGTAATGCTTGATGTCGGTCTAAGGCATCAGCCGTTTGCTTTTGTCTGGTGCACTCATGTTCTCTTTCATCCATAGAAAATAGACACTTGTCTATGAAGTTATACGATTGTGAATGCGGATTGGTCATTTCAATGGAATGTATTGGTCGTTTTCGGAATTCACTAGCTCTTGGACCTGCATGATGGCTACTTGCTGGACCCGCAAGAGTAAATGGCAGGGGTAGCTCGGAGTCCACTACTTCATCTAAGGTAACAACTGATGGTGACCTCTGAGTTAGCCCATCTGACCCCTGAGGTAGCCCTTCTGACCCCCGAGGTAGTCTATCTGACCCCTGAGGTAGCTCATCTGACCCCCGAGGTAGCCTATCTGACCCCTGAGGTAGCCTATCTGACCCCTGAGGTAGTCTATCTGACCCCTGAGGTAGCCAATCTGACCCCTGAGGTAGCTCATCTGGCGCCTGAGGTAGCTCATCTGACCCCAGAGGTAGCCGATCTGACCCCAGAGGTAACCTATCTGACCCTAGAGGTAGCCTATCTGACCCCAGAGGTAGCCTATCTGACCCCAGAGGTAGCCTATCTGACCCCAGAGGTAGCCTATCTGACCCCAGAGGTAGCCTATCATCTGAATCCCTTCTTTGGCCTCCCTTCTCCAGCTGTGTTGGAGCGGTTTGTTGATCTGTGTCTACTTCTTCGTCATCATTCAACAACTCCGATTGTTGAGGATGGTACATCAACCTCCAGATGTGGTTAACGATATGGAAAAAATTCAGGGGCGGGGTGTAGCTAGACGCTCTTGTAAGAATTTTGATCCAAGCGGGTTCCAAAAGAGGACTATTGACGTAGTATTGAAATGGCTCGTACAATTTCTGAAAGACCCCTAATGGAATGCTGCTGTATGCAAGATATTTCTCTATCGCTCTGGATATTTCCAAAGGGACATTCCAAGTGAAAGTTTCAGTTGTATGAAGTTGTGATTGATCGTAGGAACTTGCTGTGTTACGACTCCTTAAACCGTAGCCGCTCTGAATCTGGGCAGAAATATTGCTACTGCTACTGGATGGTGATGGTTCTAAGGTAACAACATGTCTGCTACTAGATGGTGATGGGTCTAATGTAACAACATGTCTGCTACTAGATGGTGATGGTTCTAAAGTAACATCATGTCTGCTTCTAGATGGTGATGGTTCTAAGGTAACAACATGTCTACTACTAGATGGGGATGGTTCTAAGGTAACAACATGTCTACTACTGGATGGTGATGGTTCTAAAATAACTATTTCTCTGCTAGTTGATGGGGATTGTTCTAAAATATTAACATGCTTTATACTAGAAGGTGATGGCTTGTTTAAAATATCTACATGTCTGCTATAGGATGGTGATGGTTCTAAGGTAACACCATATCTGCTATAGGATGGTGATGGTTCTAAGGTAACACCATGTCTACTAGTTGATGGTGATGGTTCTAAAGTAACACCATGTCTGCTATAGGATGGTGATGGTTCTAAGGTAACACCATGTCTGCTATAGGATGGTGATGGTTCTAAGGTAACACCATATCTACTAGTTGATGGTAAATGTCTGTCTGCACCCATTTGTCTAGTCTGGCAAAGTTCAGGCGAACTTGTTTCATTTGTAATCAGTCCATCGCTCTGTCCTCGTAGTTTCCGCTTGAGTTCTGGCGACGAGTTGGGTGACGTCTCAAACGTTTCCGACTCAAACCGTTTGTACCATCGACGTTTCCGTCGTCTGCTTGGTCGTCTGGGGCTTTGGGTGGGAGAGTCCGAAAGACTTTGCGTTGTGGAGCCCGCGCTTTGTGAGCCCATGTTTGCTGGGGGTTCAGAAACAGTGCAGGGATAGGAATAGTGGTGCGAAGCGTCTTGCGCAAGAGAAGACATGTGTTTTCTTTGGTGGCCTCTGAAACCGTCACGGGAAACATTCCTTGCTAGCTCGCTCCAGCCCAAGTTGGTGTTTAACTGTGAGACGTTTGTTGTTTCAGCAGACGTAGCAGTTCCAACATAGGTTGTGTCTTCCATACTTGCATTTTTCGCCAAGTCACACCTAAGGTTATTGTGTCCATCGTTTGAATTAGAGGAGGCAAGGACCGACTGAGGAAATTTGTTCGCGCTTAGCTTTCGTTGTTTGGGTGGGGATGCGGCGGTGGTAGCCGATTCGTTTGTATTATAAGAACAGGCCTGGGCCATTTTTCGTTTGGCCACATACCTTTTCTTGAGTGGAAGTGAGTAATATTCTATATCTGTTACATGTGTTCTCTCACTGGACATTGGGTGGACACTGCCTGGACCCTCACTGGACATTCGTTGGACACTGCCTGGACCCTCACTGGACATTGGTCGGACACTGCTTGGACCCTCACTGGACATTGGTCGGACACTGCTTGGACCCTCACTGGACAATTGGTGGACACTGCTTGGTCCCTCACTGGACAATTGGTGGACACTGCTTGGTCCCTCACAGGACAATTGGTGGACACTGCTTGGACCCTCACTGGACACTGGGTGGACACTGCCTGGACCCTCACTGGACAATTGGTGGACACTGCTTGGTCCCTCACTGGACAATTGGTGGACACTCGCTGGATCCTCACTGAATGCTGGGTTGACTTTGCGTTTGATTAAGAAGTCCTTACCTTCTGGTAAATGAATGGCTCTAGAATCATCCTGACCACTCAGATAGTAGCTGTCGCCAAGGTCAGATTCTAATTCGGGCCATAATACAGGAATAGTGCAAGATTCAGTCTCTTTTTGGGGCCTTGATACAGGGATAACGCGAGACTCTGTTTCTTCTTCGGGCCTTAAAGCAGGCATAGTAGAAGATTCAGTGTCTACTTGTGGGATTAATACAGGCATTTGGAAAGTATCGTTATCAAGTAAGAACCATACGTTGGGCATGTAGTCTTCTTGCGAAGAATGTAGATTTGAGGCAAGTTGAGCTGTTTGAGCTGTTTGAGCAGGTTGAGCTGTTTGAGCAGGTTGAGCTGTTTGATCAGGTTGAGCTATTTGAGCTGTTTGAGCAGGTTGGGCTGTTTGAGCTGTTTGAGCTGTTTGAGCAGGTTGAGCTGTTTGAGCTGGTTGAGCTGTTTGAGCTGTTTGAGCAGGTTGAGCTGTTTGAGCTGTTTGAGCTGGTTGAGCTGTTTGAGCTGGTTGAGCTGTTTGAGCTGTTTGAGCTGTTTGAGCTGGTTGAGCTGTTTGAGCAGGTTGAGCTGTTTGAGCAGGTTGAGCTGTTTGAGCTGGTTGAGCTGTTTGAGCTGGTTGAGCTGTTTGAGCTGGTTGAGCATGTTGAGCTGTTTGAGCAGGTTGAGCTGTTTGAGCTGTTTGAGCAGGTTGGGCTGTTTGAGCTGTTTGGGCTGTTTGAGCTGTTTGAGCTGTTTGAGCTGTTTGAGCTGTTTGAGCTGGTTGAGCTGTTTGAGCAGGTTGAGCTGTTTGAGCTGTTTGAGCTGTTTGAGCTGGTTGAGCTGTTTGATCAGGTTGAGCTGTTTGAGCTGGTTGAGCTTTTGTTTGAGCAGGTTGAGCTGTTTGAGCAGGTTGAGCTGTTTGAGCAGGTTGAGCTGTTTGAGCAGGTTGAGCTGTTTGATCAGGTTGAGCTGTTTGAGCTGGTAAGTTGTGTTGAACAGCCACACGTGATCCGTAATCTGGATAATGGGATTCAAGCCATGACGTCACCGCGTTTAGAGTTTCAGACGAATCTTGCTTACGTCGATTACTTCCTGGCGGATTGGTTTCTGACCAATGGTCAGTTATCACTGGCGCTTGTGAGTAGAGTTGAGACTGAGCTAGTGTTCTCGACCTTCTCTTTTCTTTCTTAGGTGATTCAGTGGCTTTCTTAAGTTTGGGATCAGACTTTTGTTGGGAACCAAGGTTGAGACTACGCTGTTGAGGCATAATGGGTTGTGGGGTACTGGGTTGTGGGGTACTGGGTTGTGGGGTACTGGGTTGTGAGGTACTGTGTTTTGAGGCACTTAATTTCAAGGCACTGGATCTTGAGGTTTTGGATTTTGTGGCACTGGGTTGTGGTGCACTGGTTTGTGGTGCACTGGTTTGTGTGGTACTTGGTTGTGGGGCACTGGTTTGTGTGGTACTTGGTTGTGGGGCACTGATTTGTGTGGTACTTGGTTGTGGGGCACTGGTTTTTGAGGCACTTGCTTTTGAGGTTTTTGATTGTGGGGTACTGGTTTGAGAGGCACGTGCTTTTGACGTTTTGGGTTGTGGGGCACTGGTTTGAGAGGCGCTGGGTTGTGGGGTACTGAGTTTTGAGGCACTTAATTTTGAGGTAACGGATTTTGAAGTTTTGGGCTTCAAGGCACTTGTTTGTGACGCACGTGTTTTCGAGGTTTTGGGTTGTGAGGTATTGGGTTGTGAGCCACTGGGTTGTGACGCACTGGGTTGCGAGACACTGGGTTGTAGGAAGACTGGCAGCTGGAAGGTTGATACTGCACGGGTTTGAATAAATGGCAATTTATTTTGTAATGGAGTCCAACTTGATGATTTGAGAGGAGATGAACTTAGTTGTCCTGTCACAGAATGTGTCATTTTGTCAGCTTTAGGAGTTGACTTTTGCTGTTGCCTGAAAGATGGAGGTGAAAGCTGTTTCCAAGGTGACTGTGATGGTGTAGCCCCGGATGAAGACGACTGTTTGAAACGCGATTCCTCTGAGTAACTACCTTTGTCATGTACAGCGCTCTGTTTTAGAGACTTAGAATGGAAAGATTTAGTAGATACGTTTGGTGGTTTGGTTTTGTTTCTTGATATTGAGGAACTATCAAATGGAAACTTTGATACATGAGGTGTGGATTGTTTTGGGAATTCTAAAACAACACCCTCCGGGTTTTGCGATGCAATAAGATTAAGGGGTTCATTGCCGCTAAGATTCAGCGGTTCATTAGCGGTAAGATTTCGGGGCTCGGGCACTATTCCAGGACCTTGATTAGATGGTGTTTGATTGACAGGAACTGTCTGATGCCTTGTGTCACAAGCATCGTGAGGAAACCTGACTAGCTGGTCTTTAGAGACAGGTGATCTTGGTTTAAGTTTAGTGTTCTGATCATGCGCTGGTTGGCGTGCTGGTTGGCGTGGTGATTGATCCATTTAGGAAACACCCCCAAAAGCAGCACCACCAAAATAATAAGTCGAAAAGTGTTGATTTTGATGAATTCAATAAATTAGAGATCCTCACCAATTGGCTAATTTAGCATCTATTGAACGTCCGTCTGTTTCTCTCTCCGTGGGAGCCGATTATTTCATCAGCTGTTGCAGGGACCATCAGATACAAGCGTGAACAACGACAATCTCACATGCTGCATGATTGTGTCACTATTTTTCAATCATTCAATGACAGCGGTTTGGCACAGGTTATTAATACTACTCTCTAAATATATACAATCCACTTCTATGAAATATACCAAATCCAATTCTATGAAATATACACAATGACAATTTTTGAATGTAACAATAAAATCCACGACAAGATGCGATAAAAATCCGATATCCAAGTAAATTTGAAGACAGTGTACACACAAGATAATGTACACACAAGACATGTACACACATTTAGACCAATTTGAGAAGACGCATTGTTGCAATAAAACAAGAAAGCTAAACATCTCGTGATTTGAAGACCTGGTTTCTAAACTTTCTTTTGATTGTGAGCGATCAACATGTTGGTCTTCACGGGATGTTAAAATCTTTGACACCTTGCTCTGTACCAACCTTTCAAAACTTGATTTTAATTTTTAGGGAAAGCGTGCGTGTATGTGTGTGTGTGTGTGTGTGTGTGTGTAGGATTGTGAGATGGTTTTGGATGAGTGGTTACAGAATGAATGTTGTGTAAGATGTTAAGGTAATAGTTTGGAAATGTTAAAAAAAATATCCATTTAAAATAACGAAAAATGGCCATTAAATA
Source organism: Radix auricularia (assembly GCA_002072015.1). Classification (NCBI taxonomy): domain Eukaryota; kingdom Metazoa; phylum Mollusca; class Gastropoda; family Lymnaeidae; genus Radix; species Radix auricularia. Next base: position 49,404 of record MUZC01000864.1, read on the forward strand.
TAAGATCATGTTAACAATGTTTCCAAGGGACGTAAACAAGGTCTTCTAAAACTAAACGATGATCTCAATTATAGTGATCTTGTTGGAGTGTTGTTTTTTTATACAGTTAAAGAATAAAAGTAAATTACAGTTTGCCACATGGGTTGAAATATGTCAATTAGAATCGATGATATTAGATAAAATAAAATGATATTCAAGACACAAGGCATTTTACATCTAAACTAATGTAAGCTTTTTACCAGCAGGTCATTAGTTTGTCTTGTTTTGGGCTATCATAGTTACCATTCGATGAGTAAAACTGTCAGCCTAGCGGAACCAACTCTTCAACTGTACTTTAGACCTGGGCCAGTACTTAGCGGTACATTAGACCTGGGCCAGTACTTAGCGGTACATTAGACTTGGGCAGTACTTCGTAACGGTACATTAAACTTGGGGCAGTACTTAGCGGTACATTGGACTTGGGGCAGCACTTTGCATTCAACATTTTTTTTTTTACTTTATTGATGTGTTTTAAAATAAAATAAAACTTTATACTGCACACCATTACGTCTTTCATTTAAAATAGTATACGTTTAAAAAAAAGAACATATGAGGCCCATTGATAATAGACAAATGACGTTTAATGAAATATACGAATTATTTGATATTACAGGTGCCAGTTAGGGTTCAGCCTCATATGTAAGTAGCTAGTTAAACTGACGTGTTAGGTCCCACGGGTCGGTCTTCCTGAAAACTTTAAGACCAGAAGTTATACGGTAATGGTCTTATTGTGCGCTTTGGGAATTGATATAAATTTATAACATTAAAATGCAGCAACATATTTTATACGAAAATAAGCGTTTTTTACTCTGCGGCCTTCAAGACGATGTAGACACGTACTTTGGATCCGCCTTTGAACATAGCCAACGACTCCCTTTCCCCACCCTCCACCATAGTGGTCGTTCCACACCTCGCATGAAAGACTTCTCCCAGAATTCTGCCGTTAATATGTCAAATGTCTTCTCTTATTCCAGAAACTCTCAAACAGGTAGATTTTTATGGCTCCCAGACAAGAAAGGGCCGGTAAGGGGAACTCCGAAGAGAGCTCTTGAGTTGGGTGAGATGGCATTTAGTGTGCCGGCATAAGTTTATGGTCTTGATGGGGACCAGGACCCAACAACACTGGGTACACATTCCAACGACCTCACTTCGAGGCTACACCAACAATTTTGGGTTGAGATTAAAAAAACAAAAAAACTTTATTATAGTTTTCTATTTATTTAAAAGTTTTGTTGATTTAAAATAGAATGGCGAGCAGCAGTGTCACGTAGGGGAGATAATTGAAATTAACATTTGTGAGTTGAAGGTTTTGAAAAAATGTGTAAATCGTTTTTTTTGTTAGGTTTGAGGATGGGGGAGAGGGGGTTTTAATGTGGAGGGTGTGAGGGTGGGGTGTTACGGGGGTGTATTGATAAAATTTAGGTCAACGGCAGTCGTAAATAAAAAAATTTTATGCTCATGACAGTAACGAGGTAGGAAACCTACAATCGAATGCTCTAACAGTCTAACATATATGCTCTAACAGCCTAACTTATATGCTCTAACAGTCTAACTTATATGCTCTAACAGTCTAACTTATCTATATAATAATGCGCCTAAGCGCGTCCGTCAGTCAGAAGCCCCTATACCACGCAACTCTTGATTACTTTTTTAAAATTGAAAATATAGACGTAAAAATCATAATGATTTTGGGTTTGAGATTAACAGAGGGTGTGCTTTTGCGCCTTAAAAAAAAACATTTAGTGGCGTCATGAAGCTTTTATTATATTTATTTGATGTTACTTTTTATCTTGATTATAATATGAGTGTGTGATTATGCATGTGTGCGAGTGTGTTAATGTGTATGTGTGTATGTGCGTATGTGTGTGCGTGTGACTGTGTGTTTGTATTAGTTGTGAAATAACGATTTGTTTCATAGATTGCTTAAGTGAAATTAAATATTGAAAAGACGTTACCACGTAATCTTTTATGTATAGTTAAAGTATGCACTGGATTATGAAAAATTCCGTTAATTTTATGAACACAAGTTTCTGCCGATGCGATCTGCATTGGTGCTTGAATAAAAGATAACGGGAAGTCATGGAATGTGACTTAAAAAACTGTTAATGAGAAGATCAATCTCCAATGATTTTTTCAGAGAATGTTTTACTTTTTGATTCATTTTAGAAGAAATGAGCTCTTGCGCATTAGTTGGACGATTACTACCATGAAGTACCACAATGGAAAATAAACAGTGAAAAGAACTTATAGTCGCTATTGAAATAGCATTATTTATAATTATAATATGTAATTGGGTAAGATTGAGGCTAATTGGCGCATATTTACTTTTAAAGAAAATGGAACCTTTCTAAACTTTTAAATTGTATTTTGCATTATAAAAAAAAATCACACGAATATGGCTCGAAGTCACTGTTAAATTACTTTAGAAATAAATGTGAAGAAATTATTTAAGTGCAGACGACATATCAATTTTACATTTTAATATAAGCTTTTCTACATCTACGTATATAATCGGATGGAGGCAAATTTTATACGGGCTTATAACAAGTCAAAATTACAGAAAATGAAATTTCTTAAAACAGAAAAATTAACACGGAACCGCTTTTGAAGCATTCAACGAGTGATCTAGCATAAAAAAAATGAAAATATTTGTTAGGAGTAAGATGTATTTCTCTGAGGTGCTTACTTAATACAAGTAAGTGTTTTGGATCGATTTCATTA
>MUZC01000864.1:73050-87158 GCA_002072015.1 Radix auricularia
GGGGGGGGGGGGGGGCTGAAATAACGTCATGCATGTAAAATATTCTCTAAATATTACTTCTAGATCTATTAAAGGAAAATTCCCACATTGAATCAAAGTTGATGATCTAATTTCGTTGTTGTGTGCACTTAAGGCGCACGACACGGGAAGCGGTGGATAGGAGCGCAGCACGATGCGCAATGAGAGCGTTTCTTTCAGAAATTCTGAGAATTATAAGTGAGTTAAAAAAAAAAATTACGAGGTTTAGTCTATACTTTGTAGGTCCTTTTATTTGAACTACGGTTGTTGTAACTACAGGTATGTGGAGCTAAGGCCAGTTGTTAGACTTTGCCTCCCAGGTATGTGGAGCTAAGACCAGCTGTTAGATAGACGTTGCCTCCCAGGTATGTGGAGCTAAGGTCAGCTGTTAGATAGACTTTGTCTCCCAGGTATGTGGAGCTAAGGCCAGCTGTTAGATAGACTTTGTCTCCCAGGTATCTGGAGCTAAGGCCAGCTGTTAGATAGACTTTGCCTCCCAGGTATGTGGAGCTAAGACCAGCTGTTAGATAGACTTTGCCTCCCAGGTATGTGGAGCTAAGGCCCCATTCATCTTAATTTTATTAAAATTTAAAATTCGTAATACGTCTGTCTTCAAATGACAGGTTGAGTAGTGGGGCCCTTAGTCTAATGGGGACCCCGTAGTATAAATAGGGGGATTTAGTGTTGCTAATATTGTCAGCACTGAACGTATTCATGTCCCCTCCCCCGCCCACCCCCCACACGCAAAGTTGAATAGAAAAATGTAACAAGTCCGGTGCGCGATGCTCCGTCAGATAAAGCNTCCATAGAAAGGCCCCCCCCCCGAAAAGTGGTTTGAAGTGGAACAACGGCCTAAGTCTCCGACTTAACGCAATACGGCACTGCAACGAGTGACGTGTTTGTCACGTGACCACGCGGTTGGTAGTGAAGTGACGTATTTTGAAAGGGAAAAAAAAATTGTTTTGGAATGTCGTTAAAAAAATTCTCTGCGACATTTTTATGTCCCTATAAACACCATGTAAATCATCAGTACGTTTCATACGTGTGCTGTGATCTCAGTTGAGGCTGTGAGGCCCCTATGGTCCGGGTGTTCAGTTGAGGCTGTGAGGCGCTATGGTCCGGGTGTTTAGATGAGGCTGTGAGGCCCCTATGGTCCGGGTGTTTATTTGAGGCTTTGATGCTGCACGGTACCGAGAGTAAAGTAGTAATTTTACCTAAAGCAATTAAATATAATTTAGAAATACAACACAAAGATACAACCATCAGATAGACATAAGGATAAAAACACCTTTCTTGTTCCCTATGCAATAACAAACACATACAGATTTTCGTTCTTCCCGTCCAGAATTCGGGCGTGGAATGGGTTGCCAGAAGAAACCAGGAGAGCCAACACTTTATCAACGTTTAAAACTCTAAAAAGAATGCATTACTAAACACAAACTATAGATAAGCGTTGGACGCAATAATCTTCTGTATAGAAGGAGCGTCTGTTTTGATGAGGATGTGAGGCTGTATGGTACGTTTGTTTAGATGAGGCTGTGAGGCTGTATGGTACGTCTGTTTTGATGAGGCTGTGAGGCTGTATGGTACGTTTGTTTAGATGAGGCTGTGAGGCTGTATGGTACGTTTGTTTAGATGAGGCTGTGAGGCTGTATGATACGTTTGTTTAGATGAGGCTGTGAGGCTGTATGGTACGTTTGTTTAGATGAGGCTGTGAGGCTGTATGGTACGTTTGTTTAGATGAGGATGTGAGGCTGAGAGGCTGTATGGTACGTTTGTTTAGGTGAGGCTGTATGGTACGTTTGTTTAGATGAGGCTGTGAGGCTGTATGGTACGTTTGTTTAGATGAGGCTGTATGGTACGTTTGTTTAGATGAGGCTGTATGGTACGTTTGTTTAGATGAGGCTGTGAGGCTGTATGGTACGTTTGTTTAGATGAGGCTGTGAGGCTGTATGGTACGTTTGTTTTGGTGTAGGTAGGTTAGTAGCACTGGTTGCCCCCCTCCCCCAGTACCATCAACATTAAAACTTGTAATTCGTATAGAAAATTCACTTTAAGATATGACTTAATTTTTTATGGTAACAATTTGGCAAATCTCAAACTAACTTCTAAAAGATTTTGAAAAACAAAATAAACGAATGAAAAAAAAGTCATAAATACAAAAAGCCCGTTCAGTGGCTATTTTTTTCTACTTCATGCTACAAGAATTGAAATAATGACTTTACGAATAGGGGATGTCACGTGGTGTTAAATATTACTATTTTAGACGGGAAATACCTTCGGTGTCGTACGAAAAAGGGGTCGGGGTCTACTGACCTTAATTTGAGATGTTTTGTTTTAATGAAGTTTGTCTATAGTAACTGTTGGGTGTGTCATCTATGGTCTATAGTAACTGTTGGGTGTGCCATCTCTTGTCTATAGTAACTGGTGGGTGTGTCATATCTTGTCTATAGTAACTGGTGGGTGTGTCATATCTTGTCTATAGTAACTGGTGGGTGTGTCATATCTTGTCTATAGTAACTGGTAGTTTGTCATCTCTTGTCTATAGTAACTGGTGGGTGTGTCATATCTTGTCTATAGTAACTGGTGGGTGTGTCATCTCTTGTCTATAGTAACTGGTGGGTGTGTCCTATCTTGTCTATAGTAACTGATGGGTGTGTCATATCTTGTCTATAGTAACTGGTGGGTGTGTCATATCTTGTCTATATAAGCCTGACCGCCCTTTCAGTGAAGTCAATCGCATCGAATTATTTTTAACGATTCTGTTAAACGTTTACAAAAACGTGAAATTAAAATAACTGGAGACAATCGTAGATAGGGGGGGGGGATGTCTGTGAGAGAAAGGGGGTGGGAGAGAGTGGGTTAACGCAATTCTATAAACACTGTTTACCTGGATATGGTGATGATTTAGTCAGAGGCGGATATGAGCAATCAAATAATGAAAACAAAGGGGGGGGAGGGCGATGGGCTGCATTAGAAATTAAGTATTTCTAGGAAAGGGTGATGACGTCAGACGAGCTATCGTCTGCTGTCAATGTCAGCTCTGGTCCGTCTCCTTGTTACCTCCACCTGGAATTTATTCATTGAGATGTAATCTGACGTGCCAGCAAACGTTTTTAGGTTTATTTTAAAGACACGCGTTGCTTTTGGTAGATATGAGACAGAATTTTTTAAAAAAGGATTTTATTGACGTCACGCACGTTCAACCCACTTCCCTTTTAATTAAAAAAAAATTAAATTACAAAGCATGAATCCACAGATTTGGTTTTTTCATGTTCACATTATTTTTCATGTTAGCTTATTTAGAAGGCACTGGATCCAAATAACCTGATCAAATCTATTTTCCTTGATGAAAAGAGCATGACCAATGTAAGCTTTGTCCACTTCACTGAGACTGGCTGGCAGATAAAACACGAGAACTTATCCTACGTGTCACACTGGATAGAGCCCTCGCCACTGGTTTCAGATTAAGATCACGAAACGCTAAAAAAAAACCTTAAGATGTTAACGTGACTTATCCCCCATTCCTGTCTATTTGTTTACCTTAAAATACTAATAAATAGCTGCAAAAGGGGGTCATGAAATGTATATGTTTGTACTTTAGTTTGGACGGTAAGGGGCGATGTAATGTGTCAAATGGAATTTTACTTTGAGGCTCCTTGATTGACTTGAGTCGAATGAAATGCGTCACAAAGATTTCAAGCGTTATGTGTCCTTGATGAAGTGTGTCAAACTGTTACTAGCGTTATGTGTCATCATCAATTCAATGTCTCTAACAGAATTCTAGAGCTATGATGACGTAAACAGTACCAACGCGTTTCTGATGGTGTTTTCATTTACAATGGCTCAACTTATAATGGCTCACCTTATAATGACTCACATTATAATGGCTCCCCTTATAATGACTCACATTATAATGGCTCCCCTTATAATGACTCACCTTATAATGGCTCACCTTATAATGGCTCAACTTATAATGGCTCACCTTATAATGGCTCCCCTTATAATGACTCACATTATAATGGCTCACCTTATAATGGCTCTCCTTATAATGGCTAACCTTGTAATGGATCACCTTATAATTATGACAGTGGCTGAAGCAGATGTGACTGCAAATCACTCCCTTCCTTATGGGTGGTTAATTACTTAATATTCGTGATGAAGAAAACTAAGCCAAAGAATGATTTTTCTTCTGTAGTTACATTTTCGCATTTTTGTTGTTGTTGCTTTTTCTGTTCTTTGTATGAGTTCTTCATAAGTTCTTTGTATGTGTTCTTCATATGTTCTTTGTATGTGTTCTTCATCTGTTCTTTGTATGTGATCTTCATCTGTTCTTTGTATGTGCTTTTCATCTGTTCTTTACATATGTTATTCATCAGTTCTTTGTATGTGTTCTTCATCTGTTCTTTGTATGTGATCTTCATCTGTTCTTTGTATGTGTTTTTCATCTGTTCTTTACATATGTTATTCATCAGTTCTTTGTATGTGTTCTTCATCTGTTCTTTGTATGTGTTCTTCATCTGTTCTTTGTATGTGTTCTTCATCAGTTCTTTGTATGTGTTCTTCATCTGTTCTTTGTATGTGTTCTTCATCTGTTTTTTGTATGTGTTCTTCATCTTGTCATTATATGTGTTCTTCATCTGTTCTTTGTATGTGTTCTTCATCTGTTCTTTTTGCTCATCTTACAGATCAGTGACAACACGGATGCCTGGTTGAGACTTTTCTCTTATCGATTCTCATTAGAGTGGCACGGAAACTGGTGCTATGGCGTCAAAGCTACTAAGGGAAGCAATCCAGGATTGACGTCCAGTTGTTAATTGCGTTACCGTGCCTTTGGTTTATCGAAACCCTAAATGTCTGCAGTGGTCACGTGATTGTTTCCTTTAGGGACCCTAGCTCCACTTGATGTCCCCAAATTAACTCATGCCTTTGATATATGAATAGCATTTAAGCCTGCAGGCTGTATAGGTTTGGGGGAAAGGGGGGGGGTTGGATTAAGGGACAGTGCATAATAGGGCAGAGAAGATGCGCAGATTTATTCCGATTCTCATTTCTGGGAATATAGAACACATAAACCCCTGGGATGGGGGGAGGGAGGGGGGACTAGAGACTAGGGTATGGTAAAGGTTAGGGGTGGGGCTATCGGAAAGTCATGTCCAGAGTCGTCTACCTTGTGTTGGATAAGAGGGGGAAAAAGGGTTGGATGGGAGGAGGGAATGAAGGTTGGATGGGAGGAGGGAATGGGTGTTTGATGGGAGGAGGGAAAGAGGGTTGGATGGGAGGAGGGAATGAAGGTTGGATGGGACAGGGCATGGGTGTTTGATGGGAGCAGGGAAAGAGGGTTGGATGGGAGGAGGGAATGAGGGTTGGATGGGAGGAGGGAATGAAGGTTGGATGAGAGGAGGGAATGGGTGTTTGATGGGAGCAGGGAAAGAGGGTTGGATGAAAGGAGGAAATGAAAGTTGGATGGGAGGAGGGAATGAAAGTTGGATGGGAGGAGGGAATGAGGGTTGGATGGGAGGAGGAAATAAAGGTTGGATGGGAGGAGGGAATGAAGGTTCCATTGAAAAAGAGAGCGAGATTGTTAAAAGGGTGGGGTCGGATTGTTTAGTGTGAGACCCTGGCGAAAAGAAGATCCATGTATCATAATCTGAATGTAAACCCCATTCAGACACGCCCTTGATCAGTCCGTAAAACGCAAGGCCCACAAAGCCCAGACACCCTGTCTCACACATAGAAACACTGCTTTTGTTGAACGATTGGTTCAGCTGAACATTAGAAATAATGAGCACCTCATAGAATATTAACTTGTCGAGCCCCAGGTAGCCTGGGTGGCAGTAGTGGCACTATGACTGGCTCTGAGTTTAGATGAATGCCAAGCAACCAACCGTGAAGTCCGGAGTATGAATGTTTATGTGGTTAGACGGACAGTATGGAATAGAGAGTATGAATGTTTATGTGGTTAGACGGACAGTATGGAATAGAGAGTATGAATGTTTATCATGGTTAGTTAGACGGACAGTATGGAATAGAGAGTATGAATGTTTATGTGGTTAGACGGACAGTATGGAATAGAGAGTATGAATGTTTATTTGGTTAGACGGACAGTATGGAATAGAGAGTATGAATGTTTATGTGGTTAGACGGACAGTATGGAATAGAGAGTATGAATGTTTATGTGGTTAGTTAGACGGACAGTTTGGAATAGAGAGTATGAATGTTTATGTGGTTAGACGGACAGTATGGAATAGAGAGTATGAATGTTTATGTGGTTAGACGGATAAAATATCGAATAGAGAGTATGAATGTTTATCATGGTTAGTTAGACGGACAGTATGGAATAGAGAGTATGAATGTTTATGTGGTTAGACGGACAGTATGGAACAGAGAGTATGAATGTTTATGTGGTTAGACGGATAAAATATCGAATAGAGAGTATGCATGTTTATGTTGAAGGTTAAAGATATTTGGAATAGACAGAATTAATGTTTACATATAACAATAAAGGCTTGACAGATATTTGTGGAATAAAACGTACAAATGTTTCAATGGAAGTTAAGAAAGAGATAGATCTATGCGGAGTTTGTACTAAAATTTTAGAAGAGTTGTTTCTTGGAATTTGCCTTAATACCGTAGATTTTAAATTTCAATTATACGTCAATTATGGCGTATGCGGGTGGGGGGGATGAGGGGTAAGTGGTTTGGGACTGGGCGAGGAAAGGGGGTCAATGAAAATGTTTATCTATATAAAGATTGGAGGGGGGTAGTTGTGGTCAAGAGGAATATAAATTAATTAATACACTTTAATGTGATTAAAATTTTGCATAGCGAAGAAGAAAAAAAAAGAAGTGGGTTGGGAGTACATATGTTCCCGGGCGCCAAATGAAGCTTACAGCGTCGCGTTGTAATATGTGAACACAGGTAAGATATTAAGTAAACGGGGCAGGGCCAATAATTTTATTGTATGTCCCAGGATAAAACTCTGGAGGAAATACCCAAATCTCTTGGTCCTTTCACAATTAATCTCTTCACTAATTATAAGAAATAACTTGACCATCATGGGACGATACATTGCTTGTGTTACAAAGGGAGCGAACTACGATTTAGTTTTTAAAAAAGGGAAGTAGTCAATCAAATGTGAGACTTGTTTTTCATTGACAACGTTACTTGGCATTCAGTTTGTATGTACAGTATATGATGATGAACAAGGCCCTTCACTTCACTTCATTCCGTTTGTAAGTACAGTATGTGATGGTGAACAAGGCTCTTGAGTTCATTCAGTTTGTATGTACAGTATGTGATGGTGAGCATGGCCCTTAACTTCATTCAGTTTGTATGTACAGTATGTGATGGTGAACAAGGCCCTTCACTTCATTCAGTTTGTATGTACAGTATGTGATGGTGAACAGGGCCCTTCACTTCATTCAGCTTTTATATACAGTATGTGATGGTGAACAAGGCCCTTCACTTCATTTAGTTTGTATGTACAGTATATGATGGTGAACAGGGCCCTTCACTTCATTCAGCTTGTATGTACAGTATGTGATGGTGAACAAGGCCCTTCACTTCATTCAGTTTGTAAGTAGAGTATATGATGGTGAACAAGGCCCTTCACTTCACTTCATTCCGTTTGTAAGTACAGTATGTGATGGTGAACAAGGCCCTTCACTTCATTCATTTTGTATGTACAGTATGTGATGGTGAACAAGGCCCTTCACTTCATTCAGTTTGTATGTACAGTATGTGATGGTGAGCATGGCCCTTAACTTCATTCAGTTTGTATGTACAGTATGTGATGGTGAACAAGGCCCTTCACTTCATTTAGTTTGTATGTACAGTATATGATGGTGAACAGGGCCCTTGAGTTCATTCAGTTTGTATGTACAGTATGTGATGGTGAACAAGGCCCTTCACTTCATTCAGTTTGTAAGTAGAGTATATGATGGTGAACAAGGCCCTTCACTTCATTCAGTTTGTATGTTCAGTATATGATGGTGAACAAGGCCCTTCACTTCACTTCATTCCGTTTGTAAGTACAGTATATGATGGTGAACAGGGCCCTTCACTTCATTCAGCTTGTATGTACAGTATATGATGGTGAACAAGGCCCTTCACTTCATTCAGTTTGTAAGTAGAGTATATGATGGTGAACAAGGCCCTTCACTTCATTCAGTTTGTATGTTCAGTATATGATGGTGAATAAGGCCCTTCACTTCATTCAGTTTGTATGTTCAGTATATGATGGTGAACAGGGCCCTTGAGTTCATTTGACTTAACCGGTAAGGATCAGCAAACACATAGTCCGCCCCGGGTGACACAATGTTTAGCTACGCCCCTGATATGTCTATTGTCTGTCTTTAGCACCACTTAGATACATAATCATGACGTCATCATCAAACAAATAAGATTGTAAGGCTATCCAATATTTATCCGCCCCTTGATTGATAGAATCAACAAATATATTGATACATAGGAAATGTTTACATCGACTTTGCTGATTAACGCCGCCCATAAGGATCATGTGACGGGAGCTATTTTTAGACTGGATGAATTAATTTTCAGTTCGTTAAAAAGAAGGGTGGGGGTGGAGGCATCCACGAGCTGCGTGGTTGATACCTACAATCACTTGTTGCCAGAACTCCGCCCCTATCCCATCCCCATAATTGACATCTGCCTATCACGACCCACGGCCTGGCATTATTTCTACTACATGTCAACATCCCTCACTTCGCACGCGAGACAATGAATCCGACGAGAGCTCGAGGAGAAGGGGAGGGCGAAAGCTGAACATTCTTTTCCGTGTTTGATTACCACGCGGGGAAGTCCCGTGACTTAGGAGTCGTTCGATAACGGCCCTTGAAGTGACCCCGACAAATATTGACACTTCGATTTACCGAAATTGGTTTGTTTAGAAGGTGGGAGGTAGCCATGCTATGAATCACGAATCCTCAAGGATGGTTGGTAGCTTAGCTATGAGGTAGCCATGCTATGAATCCTAAAGGATGGCTGGTAGCTTAGCTATGAGGTAGCCATTCTATGAATCCTCAAGGATGGCTGGTAGCTTAGCTATGAGGTAGCCATGCTATGAATCCTAAAGGATGACTGGTAGCTTAGCTATGAGGTAGCCATGCTATGAATCCTAAAGGATGGCTGCTAGCTTAGCTATGAGGTAGCCATGCTATGCATCCTCAAGGATGGTTGGTAGCTTAGCTATGAGGTAGCCATGTTATGAATTCTCAAGGATGGCTGGTAGCTTAGCTATGAGGTAGCCATGCTATGAATCCTCAAGGATGGTTGGTAGCTATGAGGTAGCCATGTTATGAATTCTCAAGGATGTTTGGTAGCTTAGCTATGAGGTAGCCATGCTATGAATCCTCAAGGATGGTTGGTAGCTATGAGGTAGCCATGCTATGAATCCTCAAGGATGGTTGGTAGCTATGAGGTAGCCATGCTATGAATCCTAAAGGATGGCTGCTAGCTTAGCTATGAGGTAGCCATGTTATGAATCCTCAAGGATGGCTGGTAGCTATGAGGTAGCCATGCTATGAATCCTCAAGGATGGTTGGTAGCTATGAGGTAGCCATGTAATGAATTTTCAAGGATGGCTGGTAGCTTAGCTATGAGGTAGCCACGCTATGAATCCTCAAGGATGGCTGGTAGCTATGAGGTAGCCACGCTATGAATCCTCAAGGATGGCTGGTAGCTATGAGGTAGCCATGCTATGAATCCTCAAGGATGGTTGGTAGCTATGAGGTAGCCATGCTATGAATCCTCAAGGATGGTTGGTAGCTATGAGGTAGCCACGCTATGAATCCTCAAGGATGGCTGGTAGCTATGAGGTAGCCATGCTATGAATCCTCAAATATAGCTTGTAAGCTGTAAGAAAGGGGCGTTCAAAGTCTAGCCCGCGGGCTAAACACGGCCTGCGCTTGAATTTTAGCTGGCCCGCTACCTCATCTAAACTAAATAATTAGTATTAATGGGTGGAAAGAGTTAATAAAGTTGATAAATGTGTCCAGTTCACTTCTCTCCATATGAGTAACCCCGATACCGTCATCTATGTACCTCTTGTAGAATTCAGGGAGGCGACCAGTGTATTCCTGGTCCACTCTATGCTCGAAGTGGCCCATAAACAAACAAGCATAGTTTGGTCCCATTTTGTCCCCATAGCGACCCCACTGATTTGGTCAAAGAACTGGCCATTAAACTCAAACAAGTTGAGGGTTAGGACCAATTCCACCAACTGTAGTAAGGCGTGTGTGGGTATACTGGGGTGAGGTTGTCTGTCCAAAAAATATTGCACAGCCAGAATATTTTTCATTTCTCTTTTATAAGCCTGATTGCAGTCTCACCCCTCAAAGAAAATAATGAGCTTGCTTGGCTTGACATGTGTGAGCAGACATTCTCAGATATGAATTTTAACAACAATCGTTTAAGTGACTCTCACCTGCGTGGTATCATACGTATCAAACCTATACTATGCCGGATTAAAGGGGGGGGGGCTGAGCGGGCAAAAGCCAGGGGCCCCTGACGGTTTGGGGGCCCCCAAACTTTTTTATATAATAAAAGTGTATAAATGGTGTCTTAATTATCGAAAAAACTTGATTTAATTGGCTCACTTAGAGAACATAGTATACAATATAGTTTATATTTTTTTAAATTTCGTCTATTAGACAAGCTCCGCTGGCCGTGTGGAGAGAGCACAGGCACGTGATGCAACCGGTGTCGGGTTCGATTCCCAGCAGTGGAAAATTAATTTTTTATTTTCGTACTCAATAGGGATGTTCATAATATGGCGGAAATCTATTAATAGAAAAATTATATCTAAATTTATCTTTTGTAAGGACAAATTCATAAAAAAATTAATAAAAGATACGAGTCAATACGTGAATGTAGGTATATTGAGAATGATTGATCTTATCAGCTAATTTTTAATTCTTCGTTAATTTAAGACAGCTTATTGGACTTGCAAAATAAAAAACAATTTCGTAATTTTACTAAGCTAACAAATTTGAGAACATAGTGATTTGACTGTTTTTATGCCTCAAAACTTTGTTTCGCTAAAATGCAGTCTAAAAAAAGAACATTACGAAATGAGCTATGACGCTTTCCGGTTTTAGAAATGAAGTACCCTATTGTAACATACCGCAAACACTTCAAACAGTTATTTCTTCGTGTTCGTTTTTTTTTTTATTATTAATATTTAGTTACAGTAATATATTAGCTGTTAACAATCATTTTATTTTAAGGGACGCTGGCTGGATAGGGCCCCCGTTTGATTGCAGCCCGGGGCCCCGTGCAGTCTTAATCCGCCCGTGTATCAAACTAGTAGCATTGAAACTGACCTCACACGTTTACTGCTGGCATTGCCCCCAGATTGACCATTCCCGTTACAATTCAGCACTAAAACTCTCAACATGTCATTTTGTTTATTATCTTGATCCAGCCATCGCATATCTTTTTTCATGGAATTTGGCCTACCATGCAAAAAGTTTGGACCCCACCCCCTACTGTAAAAGGTTGCTATGTTATGAATTCTCAATTACAGTAGGTAAGAGTTATAGCCATAATGTTGAATCCTCAGGATAGTTAATCAGAGGTAACAATATCACAAGGCAAAGCTCTAAAATGTGGAAGAGACGGAACCTCATTAAATATGGAGCGTGAAACCTTAAAAACCTCTTCCTGTTGATCTGTGGGGGGGGGGGGCGTGACCAATGGAACCCCTAGGTGTCACCTGGGTTGGACAAAGCCAACCATCCCGGCCCTCAAAATGAAATGTTAAAAATTAAATTTAAATTAACTGCTGCCAGCCTTAATTTTAAGGGCTGGGGCAGTGGGGGGTGGTACTGCAATCTGGTAAGGCAGACAGGAGTAAAATACGTTACAGAAAGCCGGAAAATAGACTCCACTAAATAAAGAGGGTGTCGGCTTAACGCCTTCTTAGGGAAGGTAACAAGAGTATAAAATATATTCTAAAGAACTAAAAATTAGGTATGACGAACTATCTGGGAGGGCAAAAAACAAAAGGTTTCCTGAATTTATTTTAATTATATCTCAAGTCCTTACAACATAAAATGTTATGTCAACAATAGAGGGAGACAGCAGGCAACCATCTTGGCCTCAATAAAATATTTAAACTTGTCATTATCAAGCCTACTAAATATTCAACATTTTCTTGTTAAGAAAATAGTGTCACTATAATTGCAATAACTTGATACCATATAATTGATATACCAATTACCGACAACGTCACACGCATCTTATTTGAGGTCATTACTTTATTCATTTATTTAACATGAATTCTGATTTGAGCGGTGAACAAGAAAGCTGTATAGCTGAAGGCTGTATGTAGAAAGCTGTATAGTGAAGGCTGTATGTCAAAAGCTGTATAGTGAAGGCTGTATAGTCATTAAGCGTTTCTCAAAGTCTCACCTTTGTTGTGCACCACTGTTTATGCACAACTGTTTATGCACCACTGTTTATGCACCACTGTTTATGCACCACTGTTTATGCACCGCTGTTTATGCACCGCTGTTTATGCACCATTTAATCTTTTATCTGTCCTAGAGTGTCGGGTTTTCGTTATTTCGGTTGTCACAGTTCAGTGCAGTTGCTACATTTTTTTAACATATGTAAGCAAAGACCTTGATATCTGAATTCTCTAGACGGAAGTCAAATGACCTCTCTGCACTCATGAATCTAACCGTCCGTTTGAACGTGTTTTGGGGAACTAGCTGTGTAATGTTGGATGACATAAAACTCAATCATGTAATGTTGGTTGACATAAAACTCAATCATGTAATGTTGGATGACATAAAACTCACTCATATAATGTTGGATGACATAAAACTCACTCATATAATGTTGGATGACATAAAACTCAATCATATAATGTTGGTTGACATAAAACTCACTCATATAATGTTGGTTGACATAAAACTCACTCATATAATGTTGGTTAACGTAAGAACTCCCCCGAGTTATCCAGTGCAAAATAACGGGAATATATAGAATTTTACATGTTGGTGTCACCCCCCCCCCCGATGGTGTCACCCGGGGCGGTCCGCCCCCACCGCACCCCCTAGTGACGCCACTGATAAGACTCACTCATATAATGTCGGTTGACGCGTGGTTGACATAAGACTTTATTATTCACTTATTGTATTGAAGGCCAACCACTCAAAGACATGTACTGTCCCTACTGGGTGCTCGAACTTTTCATTTCCTGTTTTAAAAATAAGCATTTACCATTAGTATTCTAAAATTTTGTATGACGCAATATCTTCAATATTGAGGCCTACTCTCTATTATTGATTCTCATAAAATAATCTCTAAACCGGTGCAGATAAAAGACATTTTAAATTTTGAATTAGTGAACCTGGTGCTGGTGAGTTCAATGGAATTTTATCTGATTCGACCCATTTTTCAAGCCATAGCCATAATAACATCAGACAGTTTTTCCAACGGATTTCAATGCAATGGAATTTTTGTTTCAATAAGAATGTTAATCCCAACATTAGAGAGTAGACAATCCCTCCCCGAGCTAAAGACAACAACGCCGGGAGGGGGGGGGGACAAGCCACAATGCAAGTCAGTGTCCCATTCATTGTTTACGTCTGTGTGCTCGTCTCGCAGGTGTGCGGCGTGTACCAATCACGGGCGGCTTATCTCTGACAGCTGGCTGTGCCAGGCCCTGGCCAGACCCCCAGCGCCCCCCCCCTTTTACATCTTACACCTCGTTGTAAGACCAAACATGTCCAGTTATTACCTCCCCTACATCTTAGACTCGTAATAAGAGCAAACATGTCCAGTTATTACCTCCCCTACATCTTACACCCCGTTATAAGAGCAAACATGTCCAGTTATTACCTCCCCTACATCTTACACCTCTTTAGAAGAGCAAACATGTACAGTTATTACCTCCCCTACATCTTACACCCCGTTATAAGAGCAAACATGTACAGTTATTACCTCCCCTACATCTTACACCCCGTTATAAGACCAAACATGTCCAGTTATTACCTCCCCTACATCTTAGACTCGTTATAAGAGCAAACATGTCCAGTTATTACCTCCCCTACATCTTA
>MUZC01000864.1:116209-138506 GCA_002072015.1 Radix auricularia
TTTTTTTCGCTTGTTACCAGCGCGGGTGTGTACTCAACAGTTTCCTTAAAGTTTCATGCTTCTAACTACATGGGGAATTGGAAAATTAGTGATGAGTCAGTTTTTATATCAGAAAAAATACATTGAGGCCCCCGGCTCCCAGTGAGTGATACTTTAGATATTCTTTGCCTGTTACCATTGCGGGAGTGTACTAAACAACTTCCCAAATTCTCATGTTTCTACCTAAACGGGAAAAGGAAAAATAGCAATATTCAAAAAAAAAGGAGAAATAAAAATTTGGGCCCCGGCCCCCATGAAAGTTAATTCTAATTTTTAAAAATTCCAATAATCATGGCAAGAGGCTATTCAACAACTTACCAAAGTTTCATGTTTCTACCTACACGGAAAGTTGGAGGATTAGGGATGAGTAAATTTTTAAAATAAGGAAAAAAACATGTGGGCCCCCCGGCTCCCAGTAAGTGAGAATTTAAATATTATTTTCATCTGTTACCATCATGGAAGTGTACTGAATAACTGCCCACATTTTCATGTTTTTACCTATACGGGAAAAAGGAGAATTAGTGATTTTCAGTTTTTATAAAGCTAACATAAGGAAAAAACTTCATTTGAGCCCACAGCCCACAGGAAGTGAGTATTTAAATATTATATTCATTTGTTACCATCGTAGAACTGTACTGAACAACTACCCAAAGTTTCATCCTTCTGCCTACGCGGGAAATAGGATAATTAGTGATTTTCATATTTTATTTAGTCCTTGAAATGGAAAAAAACGCTTTTGGGCCCCCGACACCCATGAGTGTGATATTGAAAATTATTTCCCACCAAACATTGTCACAATAGGCTACTCAATAATTTTGCAAAGTTTCATAGGATAATTAGTGATTTTCATATTTTAAGTAGCCCATGTAAGAGGAAAAAAACATTTTTGGGCCCCCGGCCCCCATGAGTGTGAATTTTAAAATTATTTTCCGCTATTTATTGTCACAATGGGCTACTCAACAAATTTGCAAAGTTTCATGCTTCTACCCACACGGGAAATCGGAGAATAAGTGATGATTCCGTTTTTATAGAAGAAAAAATACATTTGGGCCCCCAGCCCCAGTAAGTCCGAATTTCAAAAAATTGTTTTCGCCTGTTACCATCGGGAAAGTGAACTGAACAACTTCCCAAAGTTTCATGCTTCAGCCTACGCGGGAAATAGCATAATTAGTGATTTTCATGTTTTATATTGTCCTTGTAAGGGGAAAAACGCTTTTGGGCCCCCGAGTGTGATAGTTAAAATTATTTTCCGCCAATAATTGTCACAATAGGCTATTCAACAACTTTGCAAAGTTTCATGCTTCTACCTACACGTGAAATCGGAGAATTAGTGATGAGTCAGTTTTTATATAAGGAAAAATAAATTTGGGCCCCCGGCCCCCAATGAGTGATACTTTAAATATTTTTTTTTACATGTTACCATTGCGGAAGTGAACTCAACAAATTCCCAAAGTTTCATGCTTCTACCTACCCGGGAAAGTGGATAAGCAGCGATTTTCATATTTTTAAAAATAGTTTTTGGGCCCCCGGGCCCCACTTTTTGTGATTTCTAAAAATAAGTAATGCCAATAATCGTTCCGAGAGGCTACTCAACAACTTACCAAAGTGTCATGCTTCTACCTACACGGAGAGTTGGATAATTAGTGATGAGTCAGTTTTTAATATAAGAAAAAAAACTACATTAGGGCCCCCGGACCCCAGTAAGTGATAATTTAAAGATTGTTTTCACCTGTTACCATCGTAGAAGTATACTTAACAACTACCCAAAGTTTTGTGCTTTCACCTAAACGCGAAATAGGAGAATTAGTCATTTTCATTTTTTATATAGCTCATTTAAGGGGAAAAAAGCAAAATGATGGGCCCCCAGACCCTAGGGGTGGTCACCTGGGGTTGAAACATAGCCTATGACCTTTTCCGGGTCAAATTGGGGTTCCAAGCAAAATTTCACCACCCTGGGTCCAACGGTGTGGATTTGTATTGGTAACAAACTAACCGACAGACAAACTTTCAACTTTATATATTAGATATAGTATCCTTACATCATGATTGAATCTAATATAATAACATGTTACCATCTATTTATATATTATTAAACTGCCCATTGAAAATGTTCAAACTACGTTAAGATACTTTCCGTTAAAGATAAGATATACGCGTTAAAATCCATTTCTTTAACCAATGATAATTGTAAAGTTCTTAAATAGTCCTAGAATATCTTCTCACATTTTAGTCGTTTTCCGACCAACACTAAGCTCTTTAGCGTATGTACGACCAACACTAAGCTCTTTAGCGTATGAACGACCAACACTAAGCTCTTTAGCGTATGTACGACCACCAATTTTGATTACGGTAAGTCTAAATAAGAGGCCAATCAGACATAACCTGACGTTGTGAGGTCATTTCCGGTGTTCCGCTGGGTGAGGGTGACGTCCCTTGCCAGACCTTCCCTATTGATCTCACGGGGAGACAATCACGTGACAGTTCTTAATTGCTGTAATGGCGTCTGCTGGCATCGCCACCCGCAAAGGTAACAGATGGGCCGGCAGATTGCATTCACCAAAAAGTAGCTGGCCATCAATTTTCTCGTGACCGGCTGCTCCTGATGGACGAGACATACAGCGAGGGCCACTATTGGTGGCTGACGGCTGCGTGCTCTCGTGGCGTGACGCATGCGCATGCCACTCTTTAATCATGTTTATTTTATCACAAGGTGTTGTCTATGCTTATGAAAAATTCAGCTGAATTTTCGACATTCCCTTCCCGACAAAGCCAGACTGACTCTGGCTACTTAAGCTACAAATAACACACAGGTTTTCTTTTTTTTTTTTATAGCAGCATTAACAATCCCTTCATGCTACTTTAAGACAGGTAAGTGCTGTTCATTAGCTGACCTTTAACAATCCCTTCATGCTACTTTAAGACAGGTAAGTGTTGTTCATTAACTGACCTTAACAATCCTTCATGTTACTTCAAGACAGGTAAGTGTTGTTCATGAGCTGACCTCTAACAATCCCTGACCTCTCTGAAAACTGTTCCACAATGGTCCTTAAAAAAACGGTGACTGTCCAGCGGTTTTATTAAAAAAATTCGTCCAATTGTATCGATAACCAAATTGTATTATTTACCGGAGATCTTTGAAATCCTGTGTTTATGGCTTGTCAACCCCCACCCGCCCCGGACTGAGGGACTGGGCGCTAGCCTTTACTTTTACTACGACTTGAGACGCCAACAATTAAAATCTTAACGTTAGAAGTTGCTTCTTTGGGAGTCTGTAGTAGATGAGGTGAATGGTGAGTGGGGTGTGTGATAACTGAGGTGTGTGGTAAAGGGGTGTGTGATAAATGAGGTGTGTGGTAACTGAGGTGTGTGGTAAGTGGGATGTGTGGTAACTGAGGTGTGTGGTAACTGAGGTGTGTGGTAAGTGGGGTGTGTGGTAACTGAGGTGTGTGGTAAGTGGGGTGTGTAGTAACTGAGGTGTGTGGCAACTGAGGTGTGTGGTAATAGTAGTGTGTAGTAACTGCGGTGATTTTTAGGTGAGATGATTGGTAGGTGAGGTAATTGGTAGATGAGGTCATTGGTAGGTGAGGTAATTGGTAGGTGAGGTAATTGGTAGGTGAGGTAATTGGTAGGTGATGTCATTGGTAGGTGAGGTCATTGGTAGGTGAGGTCATTGGTAGCCGAGGTCATTGGTAGGTGAGGTCATTGGTAGGTGAAAGGAGTGCTAAGAATGTACCACTAACCATGGTTTGCCTTTCTTGAAACCACCTCCAACAAATTAGTGCGCACCGGGACACTAATGCGTCCTTTACCGGGAATATCCATTAAAAGTTGTTAGCAACGTGTCGCCATGGTAACTGATTTGTTTATATTCCTCTAGCCGACGACTGTCTTGTTGATGGAACGTTTGCACGCGATAGCTTTATTCGGGGCTTCTCTCATTTGTGGCATTCCTAAAGCCCCTAAGCCCCCTCCCCTCCCCCAACTATACACACATTTTGTCACCGTCTGAAGTCGACGAAAATGGATGAAATGAGCCGGGAGAAATGTTGGGCCACCATATTCTATACGTCTTTATAATAAACCACTTTATAAACAGGTATGCTGTAGAGGAAATTAGGAGTTCAGATATTTGTTTGTTAGATTGACATCAGTGGCGTCACTAGGGGGTGCGGTGGGGCGGGCCGCCACGGGTGACACCATCAGGGGGTGACACCAAAATGTAAAATTCTGTATATTCCCGTTATTTGGCACTGTAACACTCCGGGGGAATTTTTTTTGGTTTAAGACATGAAGGGTGACACCACGAGCTACCGCCCAGGGAACACCAACCCGAGTGACGCCTCTGATGTCATTGTTTTTTAATATTTGGCATCTCTGTGAGCGTTGAGAAGTCACGTGATCAACTTAGTCAATTCACTGTTGTTGGCTACTCTGTTCATTATATTTCGAAAGGGAGAAATATGAGAGGTATCATCATGCGTGACACTAATTTAAATAAAAAAATGTTATTAAAACAAGTTCTGATAGTCCTAGACCTGACCAGACATCACAGAACAACCAACAAACAGACACACAAAAAAAAAAAAAAAAAAAAAACACCTAATAAAATGAAATGAAAACTTAGTTGCGGTGTTATCCGAAACCAGAAAGAGCAAAGTTTGCTCTTTCTGGTTTCGGATAGCACCGCAGCTAAGTTTTCATTTCATTTTATTAGCTTTTGTCTGATTGTTGGTAGTGTAGGTCTCCTAGTTTTTGTCTGATTGTTGGTAGTGTAGGTCTCCTAGTTTTTGTCTGATTGTTGGTAGTGGAGGTCTTTTAGTTTTTGTCTGATTGTTATAGCTATAATTCTTACGTGCCTTAATGCTATGACTGGTAAATTTAACACAAAAGGGGGAAATAAAACTTAAACCGGGTAGAAATTATTTCCTCTAAAATCGTTATATGACAGTGACACATAATTTGCACGTGACAAAAAGGTTTTCTTGTCATGGAGACGTCTAAAGACTATTTCTAGCTGAAATCCCCTAGAAAATTAGCGCTTTGTATTTGCCCACCAAATGGTCAAAAAAGAACCGGTCTGTGAGCCCAGGCCTGGCCTAGCCTGACCTATCAAATGTACACACAAGACTATCTCATTCCGCATTCTTGTTGGGGGGGGGGGTTCAACTAAAAGCCACGAGTACAAGCGTGTGACAGTAACCAGTCTCGTGTGACAGTAACCAGTCTCGTGTGACAGTAACCAGTCTCGTCCTTTCACTTGGGATATCATCCCAAATACCAGAGGTGTCAGGTAGGCCCTAAGGATGTTCATTCTTTTATCTAGGTTACAATTTTTATTGTTCTTTTTCTATTCTTAACCCCCCCCCCCCCCGGCCCCATTTGTTTTACAACTCTTTAAAAAAAATCTCACAGGGTCCTGGCATTTCCCCTTCTCAGCTCTTAAGCTAACACCGCCTATTGTACATGTGGAATGTAAGTCCTGGGTGGATCGGCGGTTCTCATTTCAGTTTATGGAGATCAGCCCTAACTTTTTCAGGAACCTTTTAAACACCATAAACACCTAAACACACCAGTCAACACGAGTGAGTGCGATGTGGAGGTTTGAGATTGAAAGAGCTTCGGGTGACATCGAGGTAATAATGTGACGTGTTATGACACCACGTCCAGAGCTCAACGGTTTGAGAATGGCTGGGATTGTCACAAGAGTGGGTTTAACAGTTTAACAATGGCGGACGAGGTTGAGGACAATATAAGACAGTCGCCATTTTCCAAGTAGATTTTTTTTATATAAACACGATGGCCTCTACCCGGGTTCAGTGTGAATAATAGCAGGAAGGCGGTGGTGAAGGGTTTTACAATCGTAGTGCTATACTATCAGCTGGCCTGTTACTGTTGTACACTTAGCGGAGTATTGTTGTTGTACATTTACAGGGGTATTGTTGTACATTTACAGGGGTATTGTTGTTGTACATTTACTGGGGTATTGTTGTTGTACATTTACAGGGGTATTGTTGTACATTTACTGGGGTATTGTTGTTGTACATTTACTGGGGTATTGTTGTACATTTACTGGGGTATTGTTGTTGCACATTAACTGGGGTATTGTTGTACATTTACTGGGGTAGTGTTGTTGTACATTTACTGGGGTATTGTTGTACATTTACTGGGGTAGTGTTGTTGTACATTAACTGGGGTATTGTTGTACATTTACTGGGGTAGTGTTGTTGTACATTTACAGGGGTATTGTTGTTGTACATTTACAGGGGTATTGTTGTACATTTACTGGGGTATTGTTGTTGTACATTTACTGGGGTATTGTTGTACATTTACTGGGGTATTGTTGTTGTACATTTACTGGGGTATTGTTGTTGTACATTTACTGGGGTATTGTTGTACATTTACTGGGGTATTGTTGTACATTTACAGGGGTATTGTTGTACATTTACTGGGGTATTGTTGTACATTTACTGGGGTATTGTTGTAATCATTAAAGAAATATAACCAAAGAAATAAGTACAGAAATAATTAAAAACAAATACAGAAATTACTTCAAGAACAAGTATTTCGTCTAACTCAAATCTGTTCGATGACTGACATCTGATATTAAAATATGATTAGAATGAGACAACGTTTTAGTAAAATAAATAATAATAAATTCATAGACGACATTTTTTGGTGTAGCATTAACTAACACAGCGATGGAACAATCGAAAGATAACAAAACTCAACTAGGAACGTTTCCAGTAAAAAGTCTTGTACACCAGGCAAAGACTGACATAAAAGAAAATTCAATCAACGTAATTCACTTAGATTTCCCGTTGACTATGTTTTGCTGTGTACTTTGGAATGAGTTCAGAGCTCCTTGCGGAAATCTTTGCTTTTAATATGTCTGCTGGATATTGAAGGCTTTTAAATGGAATTGTTGCTGTATAGTTTTGTAATTATATTAATTTAACCCGACACAATACGCTAAATTTATTCTTTTATTAAAACTCATTTAACTGATTTATTATATTGTTTAAAAATTCCACAGATCCATCATCCGTTAGTGACGAGATTTGAGAAATCCGTCAGCCATTAGTAACAAACTATGATGCGGAAGGCAATAGCTCTGATATTGTTGATCAGTTCCTGGGAAACATTAGGTCCGCCTCACTGACTACAGAACACACATCGGTTGACACATGCATTTATATAAGATCTTATGATATCTTATATTAAGACTGTGTGTGTAACTAGAGAGATGAATGTTCATTGCCCTGATCTTTGTAGACACATACATTTATATATGATGTTATGTACTCTTATATCAAGACTGAGATGAATGTTCATTGGCCTGATCTTTGTAACCTGGCTTTCAATCTTGTGTCACGTCTCACTATACACATCCTTAAACACATTACAGGAGGTAACAGAAATTACCCAGTTTATGACACGATTGTCTTAAAAATTAGTAGGGAAAAGTGTGTGTGTGCGGGGGAGGGGGGTGTGGTGAGAGAAATAAAATGTTACAGATATCACAGGTAACTGCAATTATTTGTTACTATTACAAGTCATCAATCATCAACTTCCGTTTCACAACATTTCTGATTTGAAAGTTGAGATTTTTTTTTTACTGTGGTTAGAACTTTAAGTCTTAGACGACTTTGATTTGCTCTCATGTTCTATTCTAATCAATGCCTAGAGTATATTCCTTCTTGCCTGACTGTTCACAGGTTTTTATGAGGGGGGGGGGTGGGAGTGCCTGATGGGAGCTCTCTGAAAATATGTGAAGGCAGCTCTCAAGTCCCCGTATCTTGTTTTTGTTAATGATGAAAACATGGCGTGAAATTGAACGTGTCCCCAATATGTTGCTGATAAGAGTGTAAGTCCGATACACAATGTCCTCGACATATTGATCGCTGTGTTATCACGATTAAACCCTTTTCCGTCAACACGGGGGTTGGGCTTGTTTGTGTGACTAAATTAACGTTTGACAGAAGGTCTTTTAGGTTGTGAACCTCGGTAAGACCCACATGACCTACAAGACCTACATGACTTTTCTGTCAACACGAGGGTTGGTCTTGTTTGTGTGACTAAATTAACGTTTGACAGAAGGTCTTTTAGGTAGTGAACCTCGAAAAGACCTACAAGACCTACATGACTTTTCTGTCAACGCGAGGGTTGGTCTTGTTTGTGTGACTAAATTAACTTTTGACAGAAGGTCTTTTAGGTTGTGAACCTCGGTAAGACCCACATGACCTACATGACTTTTCAGGAAACTGGGATTAATAAACATGGGGCAGCGGCATCCAAGATGGCGGCCAGACGAACAACGCCCTCCCCTCCCCCAATACCTCTATTTGTCATCTTATATCATCTAAGACTTAACAAAAAATAAATAGTCGGAATATATCAGGCTTCAACAAAAAAAACAAAAAAAACAACAACAACAAAAACAACTTCGAATGGCAACTACTTAGCGATGAGATCAGTTTTGATGTTCATTCTACGGCATATAATTTTCTCAAGCAGAACTAAACTTTTTTTTTTTTTCTGATGAAATTAATTGCATAGGTTCAAAGTATAAATTATTACTATATAGCCCATATCCATAAACTAAAAACTCAAGTATTATAACATAAAACAATGATGAAGACGCAAAGCTTGTAAAATATAAACAACGATGAATGGTTCAGATTTAGGCAATGTGAGTCAAATAAAACAAAAATGAATATGCTGTCGATTCATGTCAAATACTCTGATTGGCTGATACTCTCAACGACTTGTCTAACAGTAACACGACTAAACTAAGAATGGTGGCCAATGTTTGGAATGCCTTAAGCAGCGCAAGAATGTGACCAGATCTGAGCGGGCTGGAGTCATCTAGGATGGGTGTGTGTCGGAATTTGGCGGGGGGGGGGGNTGTCGGAATTTGGGGGGGGGGGGGGGTTGAGTTTAAAACTGATGTTGGATTGAAACAAGATGACATCATTGATTTTGGATTGAAACAAGATGACATCATTGATGTTGGATTGAAACAAGATGACATCAGAAATAAACTTCTCATGTCCATCTCCCCCGTGGACTCATCAATATTGTTCCCAACTCATCAATATTGTTCCCAACTCATCAATATTGTTCTCAACTCATCAATATTGTTCCCAACTCATCAATACTGTTCCCAACTCATCAATCACAACCGTAACCTCAATCATCAAATACCAAGACCACCACCTACTTTCGAAAGTCTCTCACACACACCCAGGTGTTTGCCTTTAACACAACCTAACAGCCAACACATAACTCCAAAACACTAACATATTAGAAGATATGTGCACAGGCCTCCAACCCCATCCCCCCCTCCGCGTCTTGTCGTTTGGTTAGTTAATACGTCTTCTAACAGGATCTACAAACACAGTTAAGTGGACCCCTCCCCCCCACACGGGTTATCTGAAATCCCACAGTCACTAAAATTTGCCTGGCTTTATTGCATCTGGAAGTTAGGACAGGAAAGTACATGTGGGGGGGGGAGAGGGGAGCCTGAAGTGAGCACTTGAAATATAAAGTGGACATCTTATTTGTTTAGTTGTAAATCTGTCGCAAGTCTTAGCGTTAAAACATCAGTTAAATAGACAGCAAGAAAGTTGGGATCACTTCAGCTATCAGAAAATGGCCTTGCAGAGCAGAACTATTCTTTAATGCTATACAGTACTATACACAACACATGCCTCCCTATGCGTGTAGCTTGTCTGCACTTTCAAATGCACAACGGATACAAGAGAATTTTGGGAATTTTGATTTTACCAGAAATTTACTTCCACAATTTAAAAATTTTACAGGGGGCTGTTAGTAGTTAACAAAAAAAAATAATAATAACAAGAAACCATAGCAAACTTGACAAAGAGATGGACCCAAGCTTGACAAAGAGATAGACTTAAAGAAGTTATTGTAAAAATTATCAAACAAAAATTCCTTTAAGACCTGATGCAATGTAAATAGTATTTTGTAACAAGAAATCATCGCAAACAAGACAAAAAGATTGGTTAAAGAAGAAATTATTGTATGAAGTAGACACAACTTTAAGAACTGATACAAAGTAAATAGATTTTGTATTAGGAATCGCGGCGTATCCTACTTTCTATTTTAAGTGTGTCGCTAAGGCTCAAATAGCTTCACTGCTAACGTTTTTTTTTTTACCCCTTTCTTCAGGTCACGTACAAAATCTAATCTTTAAGTTAAACACTCGGTCTTTCCGCATTGTCCATCTTTACCCCTCCCCTCCCCAAACCAGCAAAGTCCTAAGTAAATGTCAACTGCCTCCGAAGTATTCAAGTAATAGGCCAAAATGTTCAACTCAAAGAAGTATTCAAGTAATAGACCAAAATGTTCAACTCAAAGAAATATTCTAGTAATAGGCCAAAATGTTCAACTCAAAGAAGTATTATAGTAATAGGCCAAAATGTTCACCTCAAAGAAGTATTCTAGTAATAGGCCAAAATGTTCACCTCAAAGAAGTATTCTAGTAATAGGCCAAAATGTTCAACTCAAAGAAGTATTCTAGTAATAGGCCAAAATGTTCAACTCAAAGAAGTATTCAAGTAATAGGCCAAAATGTTCAACTCAAAGAAGTATTATAGTAATAGGCCAAAATGTTCACCTCAAAGAAGTATTCTAGTAATAGGCCAAAATGTTCACCTCAAAGAAGTATTCTAGTAATAGGCCAAAATGTTTACCTCAACGAGGCCATGACTATAAAATTGATGATATCTTTAGAGCACAGCCAAACAGTCAGCTCAAATATGACAAGATTTAAATGCCTGTTGTCAGTGTACGCACTAGCAGGAGTCACGTGTCGTAAATATCTTAGGGCTCTTAGAACGGCCCCAAATGTTTCAATCCCAAAATGGAGTCTGTGATATCTGTCATATCTTCTGGCAGAACTCAAATAAAAGTGTTAATTTTTAAAGAAGATTAAGATTTGAGGGATGAGTCTATAAGTACATGATCTTTTCTCTGTGACTCTACTGGAAACAATCATTGGATGCGTTTAGTATGACAACATTAATAAATTAACGGATCAAGTAAAATTTCTATGCGGATAAAATAAAAAGGGATGTTATAATAAAAAAATTACCGTAAAGCCTTGGTCTCAATAATGTGTTTTCATATAAAATAGTTTTTGACTGCACGGTGTTTTAATTTTTAAGCATACATTTTGTAATCAGTTCCACACGTGTGAATGTGTCTTCGTAAGAAGACACATTATAACAAGAAATACATATCTTTATTATGTTCACCTATTGATTACGTGTATTTTATGTTGGGTGTGTGGATAGACGGGTAGGGACAATATATCAATGGAATGTTGTGCGTGTGGGTAGACGGGTAGGGACAATACATCAATGGAATGTTGGCGTATGTGGGTAGACGGGTAGGGATAATACATCAATGGAATGTTGGTTCTGTGGGTAGACGGGTAGGGACAATACATCAATGGAATGTTGGTGTGTGTGGGTAGACGGGTAGGGACAATATATCAATAGAATGTTGGGTGTGTGGGTATACGGGTAGGGACAATATATCAATGGAATGTTGGTTCTGTGGGTAGACGGGTAGGGAAATACATCAATGGAATGTTGGTTCTGTGGGTAGACGGGTAGGGACAATACATCAATGGAATGTTGTTATTGACACCTTGGCCAAGTAGTGACTTGAAAAGAGTTCACAACAATGTCACAACAATTAGTAGCAGTGATCTCATACATTGACACCCCTCTGTTGTTTCTATTTGAAGAAGTGATATTTTTTATTACTGACATTGCCCCTTGACTGACATTTCCCCTTGACTGACATTGCCCCTTGACTGACATTGCCCCTTGACTGACATTGCCCCTTGACCGAGATTACCCCTTGACCGACATTGCCCCTTGACTGACATTGCCCCTTGACTGACATTGCCCCTTGACTGACATTGCCCCTTTACTGATATTACCCTTAGGACTGTGTTTATCCATAGGACTTACGTTACCCATAGGAGTCACATTACCGACACGAATGACATTATCTATAGGACTTAGACAGGTCACTGCGACATATATAGTTTACCTCACGTGACTACAATCGACATATATAGTTCACATCACGTGATTACCATCGACATGTATAGTTCACCTCACATGACTACAATCAACATATATACTTTACCTCACGTGATTACAATCAACATATATAGTTTACCTCACGTGATTACCATCGACATATATAGTTCACATCACGTGATTACCATCGACATGTATAGTTCACCTCACGTGACTACAATCAACATATATACTTTACCTCACGTGATTACAACCAACATATATAGTTTAACTCACATGATTACAATCGACATGTATAGTTCACATCATGTGATTACAATCGACATATATAGTTCACATCACGTGATTACAATCGACTTGGAAATCTTGTGCGGGAAGGGGCAGGTGGGGGTCTGAACTGTTTACAATATTTTCATTGAACACAACAGAAACAAAGGAACATGTACTCTGTTGTGTTCTGGGCCAGTTGTCTCCTGACAATAGCCATTTGTCTGGTTTTCAACGCAGATTGCGAACAAAATAGCATTTGTTTTGACGAGGCAACAAGAGTGATGAAAAACTTAGGAGACAAAAGAACTCGATAATAACTTTAAAATATTAAGGGTTAAGTTGACCTACAAAATGAAAGAAATAAAATAAATGATGCGGAAAGTCGACGGATAACAGAGGAAGTGAATTGAGGCCTGAACATTGCCAGAGATGGCAACGAGAGAAAGTTACTTTTCTACAAGTTGAAATGACGTCACGTATTTATTGAGAGTCTATCAAGGGCGCTAACCTCCTCCGAAAATAGAGTGATATAAACAAAACAAAACAACTTGGCCATTTTAAACTTCAGATATTGCTTCTGGAACGAAGTGAATAGGAATACAAACTCTAACCTCGTTTGGTAAGAGTGAGGAATAGGAATACAAACCCTAACCTCGTTTGGTAAGAGTGAGGAATAGGAATACAAACTCTAACCTCGTTTGGTAAGAGTGAGGAATAGGAATACAAACTCTAACCTCGTTTGGTTAAAGTGAGGAATAGGAATACAAACCCTAACCTCGTTTGGTAAGAGTGAGGAATAGGAATACAAACCCTAACCTCGTTTGGTTAGAGTGAGGAATAGGAATACAAACTCTAACCTCGTTTGGTAAGAGTGAGGAATAGGAATACAAACCCTAACCTCGTTTGGTGAGAGTGAGGAATAGGAATACAAACCCTAACCTCGTTTGGTGAGAGTGAGACCTTGAGACCTGTTTATTTTCTGTTTTAATTTGTATATACTTACAGATGAGGAGAAAGGAGACGGTAGTGACATTCACAGATGAGGAGAAAGGAGACGGTAGTGACATTCACAGATGAGGAGAAAGGAGACGGTAGTGACATTCACGTAACATGCAGTTGGTTCATTTATCAATCTGACAAGGCGTTCCTCCAGTTTTCTCAGCGCTACCCTCATCAGGGTAAGGAGTTCATCGCCAATGTCCTGACATTTTCCGATATTTGAGAATCCCCCGCCTACTTCACTATCAGAATCAGTATATTTAAATGACGGGCAGGGGTAGTAACAAAGGCAGGGGTAGTAACAGACGCAACAGGGGAGGCTACACAAGTTAAACACAAACAAAGGGGAAAGACTCGTATACATACATTAATCTGTCGGATATCTGAGGGAAGATCAAAGGAACAGCAAACCAATTTATAGGAAATGCAATTACTTGAAAACAAAATATTTCTCTAGGTCTAGAGCCATTCCCATGATTTTTTGGACCAGTTGAGCCCAGAATGTTATTATTATTATTATTATTATTATTATTTACATCTGATAGCATTGCATTTAAGATCAATCCCCATCAAGTTTTGGATCAGTTGTGCCCATCATCAAATTTTCAGCCTTTTATAACCAAGTGTAGATTTGAGGAAGAGTTCTATATTTAACATGTAGCTTTAAGGAAGAGTTTTATATTTAACTTGTAGAGTTGAGGAAGAGTTTTATATTTAACATGTATTGATGCTGTATCAACTTATACAAGAGACCAAATACCAAGATATCTGATAGATTACTTGAAGTCTTTACACATCCTAGTCTGTCTGTTCACCAATGATTGGTTTCTATCCTGTCTGTTCACCAATGATTGGTTCCCATCTTGTCTGTTCACCAATGATTGGTTTCTATCTTGTCTGTTCACCAATGATTGGTTTCTATCCTGTCTGTTCACCAATGATTGGTTCCCATCCTGTCTGTTCACCAATGATTGGTTTCCATCTTGTCTGTTCACCAATGATTGGTTTCTATCTTGTCTGTTCACTAATGATTGGTTTCTATCTTGTCTGTTCACCAATGATTGGTTCCCATCTTGTCTGTTCACCAATGATTGGTTTCTATCTTGTCTATTCACCAATGATTGGTTTCTATCTTGTCTTCTTTCACCAATGGTTTGTTTCTATCTTGTCTGTTCACCAATGATTGGTTTCTATCTTGTCTCCTTTCACCAATGATTGGTTTCTATCTTGTCTGTTCACCAATGATTGGTTTCTATCTTGTATGTTCACCAATGATTGGTTTCTATCTTGTCTGTTCACCAATGATTGGTTTCTATCTTGTCTGTTCACCAATGATTGGTTCCCATCTCGTCTGTTCACCAATGATTGGTTTCTATCTTGTCTGTTCACCAATGATTGGTTTCTATCTTGCCTTTTTACACCAATGATTGGTTCCCATCTTGTCTGTTCACCAATGATTGGTTCCCATCTTGTCTGTTCACCAATGATTGGTTTCTATCTTGTCTGTTCACCAATGATTGGTTCCTATCTTGTCTGCTCAAATCAAAAGGTCGCATGTTGGATCTGTGCGGCATGATAATGCCTCCAAGGAACGGTAACCCATGTTTGGCTAATATTAGATGAGCTTGTCTTGAGATTCACGCCAAGGATTTGCCAGATAGGACAAGGGGCGAAAGGAATTTGGACCTGGTCTCAAACCGGAAGACGACGGAGTGCGTGAGATTTGTGTTTGTGACAGTTATGTCCCATGTATTTTTTTAAGGAAAATTTTAATCTGTTTTCTTATTTCTAAAAAATACACGAAGTATTGCTTAACGTTGAACTTAAAGTCTAAAATTTTTTGGTTTGGTTTTGTTGAGAGAAATAGGAGCTTGATAAATAATTGAGTTTTCCGGTTAATCTCGTTGCAGATAGAGACGACAAATTCAACAATCAATGCTCCCCAAGCTAGTGTTTAGTCCTGCTGACTTGCCACTTAAGAGTTTTCTCATTCTAGGAAATTTAGTAAGATCACCGAGACTTCTAATTATGATATTAATAACTTATGCCGGATTGATGCTATTGTTCAAGTTGAACATTGTTGATGGACAGGTAGTGTCAGTGGTCAAAATGAACATTGTTGATGGACAGGTAGGGTCAGTGGTCAAAATGAACATTGTTGATGGACAGGTAGAGTCAGTGGTCAAAATGAACATTTTTGATGGACAGGTAAGGTCAGTGGTCAAATTGAACATTGTTGATAGACAAGTAAGGTCAGTGGTCAAATTGAACATTGTTGATAGACAAGTAAGGTCACTGGTCAAATTGAACATTGTTGATAGACAGGTAGGGTCAGTGGTCAAATTGAACATTGTTGATAGACAAGTAAGGTCAGTGGTCAAATGAACATTGTTGATAGACAGGTAGGGTCAGTGGTCAAATTGAACATTTTTGATGGACAGGTAGGGTCAGTGGTCAAATTGAACATTGTTGATAGACAAGTAAGGTCAGTGGTCAAATTGAACATTGTTGATAGACAGGTAGGGTCAGTGGTCAAATTGAACATTGTTGATAGAGAGGTAGTGTCAGTGGTCAAATTGAACATTGTTGATAGACAAGTAAGGTCAGTGGTCAAATTGAACATTGTTGATAGACAAGTAAGGTCAGTGGTCAAATTGAACATTGTTGATAGACAAGTAAGGCCAGTGGTCAAATTGAACATTGTTGATAGACAAGTAAGGTCAGTGGTCAAATTGAACATTGTTGATAGACAGGTAGTGTCAGTGGTCAAATTGAACATTGTTGATAGACAAGTAAGGTTAGTGGTCAAATTGAACATTGTTGAAAATAAATCAAATATGAACATAATTTTTAAAAATGATAATACTAAAATCGTTCTTTACAACATGCGTCCAAGAACATGAATTTATTTGTCATTAAATGAGAGCTGTCCTTACAGGATTGGAGAAATGGTAAAGGTGTGGGGGGGGGGAGGGGTAAGGGGTATTTATTGGAAAATGTATTTCTGTGAAGTCAATATTATTAGATGTAATTCTTTTACTAAAAATAGCTTTTCTGTGTGTCCAAAATGTCAGGACCTTGACCTTTTCGGCAAAGTTTAAAACAATTATTTTTATCAAACTTTTTTTTTTTATTTCGTGGTAAGCTGTGTTGGTTCTAGAGCAGGATAAACACAGACACACATCCAAACATCATGACCAATGGTCATCTTATGTATCGTCAATGTTGTTAAACATCATTAGACAATATTTGACCACATCATGAGGCATAATTCAAGGGTACCTAATGTTCTCTATATGGTCGGATGTACATGAAGATAGGGCCCCAAAAGATATGGGCCTGTAGTGAGGGCACTGACATAAATTACCAATGTTGTAACATCTGTGCAATGTAACACAAATAAACATTACAACTGTGAGAGCCTATGATACAACAATGATTAGCTCATTAATTTGACACGTCAGATGTCCGTTTGTAAGGATCAACAACAAACAACAAAACTTCCGGATACGGTCAAACTTTGAACTTAACCATACATCCCAGGCCAGCCCACCCCCCTCTCCCATCATCTTGTATCCACCATCTATAAACGGAATATTGGTTTAATCCTAACTCTGCGATAGATGAGGTTCTAATTGGGGGGGGGGGGCACTCGCCATACAGCCAGATGGGAATAGCAGAGCTTTTTGAGATGACTTTACACACCTACACGTGCTTGTTCTACACACCTACATGTGATTGATCTTCACGCTACACATCAAAGAAATGTCATTGATAGCAAAGTCGTTTCTGAGCAAATTAATAAACTATTTGTTACTTTAAAATATGTTTCAGTTGTTTAGGGCCAATATTACCCCCCAAAAAAAACCAAAAAAAAAAAAAAACACACACAAAAGAAAAATTAATAAAAACAATAAAGTAAAATAAAAACAGTTTTCTTGAGACAGAAGAAGTAGTAAAGTAGTCTGAAAGTATCTGATGATAACGTATGTTAACTTACATAAGATCGTGAGTCATGACTTTGGTTATCTAACATATTAATGGTGAGTACGGTTAAAAGTTATAAGGCAAAATATAACATAATACAAACACATATAATAAATAAACTGTGCTGAACATACATCGAATACACAAGGTTACATCGTTTGATAATTTGAACGTATATTTTGATTAGATGCGTTTGAAGTACATGTTACAAGTAAAAGAGATGCAGTTACGACAAGTTGTTTATGTTTGAATCAAGTTTACGTGTTCAAGATGTTAAATTGTTTAGATTTTCTTCTGTTAACTAAAAAAAATTAAATATTTCTTAACAAAAATTGATCAGTCACAAAAATTAATTTGTCTTACTATAAGAGAGAGAAAAAAAGCATTGAGTAAATAGACTTGCAAAACCAATTGATTCTTTGAACTACATGGCAGAAAAATATGGAAGGTTATCACTATGCATATGTGGGTTTCATAACTTAAAACAAAAAGTAATCATCGGCCAATAGCCTAGAACTTGGACACTTAAAGAGTGGACATCACAGCTGAGTCATGACCTTACCTGCACTGTTGTTGTGGGGTCCACTTCAATGTCCCGCTTGACCGGTGACAAAACGACGGACAGGCCTGCGGGGGACACGCCCAGACGTTTGACCCCTGGAGCTGGACGGGCGACTATCCGGAACGTACGCCCGTGGCTGTCTGCAAGCATCAGAAATGATGGCCGTGGGTCTTGGGGGGCTTAGAGGGCTGGGGGCTTGAGCTTAAGACAAACGGCACCTCGATGAAACAAAGCCCCGAGTCCTAATGTTAAGTTGAGCTGAAGGGCAGTTGGTGCCGGTGACGTCACTGGTCTGTCGGATGGGTAGCTGTAGAATGTTAACTTTCTGAGTGGAGAATGTTAACTCTCTGAGTGGAGAATGTTAACTCTCTGAGTGAAGAATTTTAACTTTCTGAGTGAAGAATGTTAACTTTCTGAGTGGAGAATGTTAACTCTCTGAGTGAAGAATGTTAACTTTCTGAGTGGAAAATTGCAGAGATTGTTAGAGCAGTGTGATCACAAACTGTTGAATTGAAACAAACTTTTCTTTCTCTAGCTGAGTGACATTCACATTAACTCAGAAACACAGGCCTGAATTTAACACACACACAAACACAAACACTAGTAAAACAACGGACAATGACGGCGCTTGTTTCAGAGAAGGGGGGGGGGGGTTCCAGGAATCTTATCTCTCAAAGACTTGACTTGAAGATTTCATATCTGCCGCGCTAAGCCGTGACGCCAAGTTACAAGTTATCGTAAGGAGAAGGGGCGGGTGAGTTGTAGGCCAAAATACGAACTCTCGAAGAACTCTTTGAAAATAAACACTTGGTGTCCTATTATTACCCGGACTTGTACAAGTCTATAATATACGCGTAGGCACGGGTCTCGGGAGAGCTCCAAATAATAGAAACTTAGAAACGAACCAGCGCTGAATTGAACCGACCCGGCGAGATCGTCGCACGCCAAGTTTTCATTGGTAAACACGACTAGGTACAAGGTGTTCATCATACTTACCCTACACTTCTCTCTATCCTCATAGGAAAACACATTAAAACAACACATCAAAACAGGAAGAATTTTTAAAAACACATTAAGTTCTGAAACTGAAAGAACGATTCCTACATACACAATCACAGAGTAATTGAAGTTGAAATATGTTAATTAAGCGAACTGTTTTAAGGAAGAGCAAAAAAACGAACCGTAAGCGTAGCAGAAGAAAAAAAACTCTTTACAATCCGGTGAAGGCTAAAGTTTTTCATCTGATACGAAATAGCACGGATACTGTAAACACTCTGGCGGTATTTACTCCCTTTTCTATTTTTGTGTTATCTCAGTATGGATGACACGCGAGGGGCTAACATTGAAAAGGCAGGTACCCAAAAGCTCTGCACTTCTGTGAAAGCATTGAGTGAGAAACGAGGACAGTCGCTGTGAAAAAAATGGTAGCTGACACGGAGCGGGCCGGTGTGCTGTGGACATGAGGGGCGGGGAGTTACACTGCCGACAGCGGGCGTGTGTCGACCACAATCAAACAATCACCACAGCTCCTTGTCACTGCTATGAGGAGAGTCGTAGAGTCGGGGCTGTTGTCGCTGCTGCTGGCAAAGGTGGTGCCGTCAATGGTACTGAAAGAAGCTGGTGCCAATCAGGGGCGTCTTAATTAAAGGGTGGGGAGGGGAAGCAGTCGCCGTCTTGTATTTTCTACATGTGACTTAAGTAACTACAATAATTGGGGGAAGAATATTGTACTTAACTAATGTTAAACAGTCGGGTTACTTGGTAGGAGAAATCAAACCGTCTATTTTTATATATAACTAGATTGTTGTGGGCGCCAAAGTAATTTAAGTGAATGTTATTGCATGTGCTAGAATCAGTGTGTCTAACAACCAAAAATTGGTTTGTGAATGAGTTCAATAAAAAGAATGAATAATTAAATTTTAGTTCAATAGAATGATTTATTTTTCACAAAATTTCTCTATATACAACATTTTGAGTGAAGACACGATCATCGTTTTCAGTCACGCTATTAACGGCTCTTTTTACATCGTTCCATTTTCCAAAATTAAAATACAAGTTTAAACAATGACGTCATAAAGTATTTTACGACGAGAAGCACCACATGCTCTGTTAATCTCGAGACCAAAATATTTTACGTCTATATTTTCAATTTTAAAAAAAATATGCTGATTATGTCCATTAGCGTTACCGAGTTACATGGGCTTTTAAATTATAGTTTTCGACAGAATCCAGAGCAAGCAAGACGACTCAGTCTATATATAGGTAGTAGTGTGCACACCCGCACCGCGCCGCATTATGAAGTGCATAATGAAGTTATTAAAAATCAATCAAAACCTTAGGCTTTATAAAAAGAAACGTTTACAAATGTAACAGAAATATTAAACTTAAATGCTACCTCACCTTGGTGAGACCTTACTATATGCATCTTCTGTATGGGACCCATCCACCAAAGAAAATATTGATAAACTAGAACAAATTAAAAAAGAGTTGCCACATTCATTACTGTAGAATATTCAAAAATCACAAGAGTAACACAATTACTTAAATCATTAAACCTTGAAACACTAGAGGATAGAAGAACCAAGAGTAAATTAGTATTTATACATAAATCAATTAATTTTAATTTAGAAATACAACACAAAGATAACTTAATAGAACCATCAGATAGACTTAAGGATAAAAACACCTTTCTTATTCCATATGCGAGAACAAACTTATACAAAGTTCTTCCCTTCCGTAATTCGGATAGGTTGCCTGTAGAAACAAGGAAACCCATATCTTTACCAATATTTAAGACTCTAATAAGAATACAGGACTAAACACAAACCATAGATAAGCGTAGCGCGCAATACTCTTCTGAAAGCGCGTCTGCAACAGATAAGATATGCGCACCGCACTGAGTCACACTATATAGAAGGAAATGAATTAATATTTCAAATCAACTACCGTAATCCGAACTGCACTCTTCACCCCCCCCCCCACTTTTCTTTGCACTATCTATGAGAGATTCTGCTGCGTATGCTACGCCGCGGGTCGGATCTAGTCGAATAAAATCCATTTCCACATCCCCAAACAATACTATCAAATATATAAATCATTATTTTAGTATCAATAATTCTATAAATAAGTACATTGTTATGTATAAATTATCGGAATCAGTTCATTGTCATTTCAAATGGAGGCATAGCCGTGGCATGAATGTTGAAGGCCCCATGTCTGACGTATGTCACTAAATATCAGAGATCCCCTGAATGTTGGAATCCCCATGATTGTTGGTGGTTTCCTTGAATGTTGGATACCTTAAATGTTGCATGTATCCCTGAATGTTGGTTCTCCTTGCATGTTGGATGTCCTTAAATATTAAAGCCCCGATAAATGTTGGTGGTTTCCTTTAATGTAGGATGTCCCTGAAGGTTGGAGGCCCCATGAAAATTAGAGGTTTCCCTGAATATTGGATTTCCAAAATGTTTTTGCTATTTACAAGAATTTTGTTTTTTGAAAATTACCCCCCCCCCCCCCATATGTATGGTCCCCTCAAGATGTACGGTATGGCGTATCTCGCTTGTATCTGTGTGTCGAACATTGAATGGGGCATACGTCATAAATAACGAAGGAAGGTATACACTTCCCGACAAATATTACCTTTTTTACACCGCATATTGCGGTTTGGGCATTAAAAAATGGTACACGAGAATGGGGCCTCTGTCAACTAATCTGTTTTATGATAGCCAAGTAATGCAATGGTTTGTTGATGATGCAATGGAAATAAACAGGCTCATATTATGGTTCTAGACGGGACTCACTCCATCCACGACCAATATGACCACCAAACTGAGATGTGCCACACACAACCATCCACCAAACTCAGATCTGTCACACACAAACATCCACCAAACTCAGATATGTCACACAAAAACATCCACCAAAATCAGATGTGTCCCACACAAACATCCACCAAACTCAGATATGTCACGCACAACCATCCACCAAACTCATATATGTCACACACAACACCAAACTTAGATATGCCACACAGAACCATCAACCAAATTTAGATATGTCACTCCCAACCATCCACCAAATTTAGATGTGTCACACACAACCATCCACCAAACTCAGATATGTCACACACAAACATCCACCAAACTTAGATATGTCACACACAACCATCCACCAAACTCAGATATGTCACACACAACCATCCACCAAACTCAGATATGTCACACACAAACATCCACCAATCTCAGATATGTCACACACAACCATCCACCAAACTCAGATATGCCACACACAACCATCCACCAATCTCAGATATGTCACACACAACCAGAATGTTAACTCTCTGAGTGAAGAATGTTAA
>MUZC01000864.1:138623-150085 GCA_002072015.1 Radix auricularia
ACCAATCTCAGATATGTCACACACAACCATCCACCAATCTCAGATATGTCACACACAACCATCCACCAATCTCAGATATGTCACACACAACCATCCACCAATCTCAGATATGTCACACACAACCATCCACCAATCTCAGATATGTCACACACAACCATCCACCAATCTCAGATATGTCACACACAACCATCCACCAATCTCAGATATGTCACACACAACCATCCACCAATCTCAGATATGTCACACACAACCATCCACCAATCTCAGATATGTCACACACAACCATCCACCAATCTCAGATATGTCACACACAACCATCCACCAAACTCAGATATGTCACACACAACCAAACCATCCACCAATCTCAGATATGTCACACACAACCATCCACCAAACTCAGATATGTCACACACAACCATCCACCAAATTCAGAAATGTCACACACAACCATCCACCAATCTCAGATATGCCACACACAACCATCCACCAATCTCAGATATGTCACACACAACCATCCACCAATCTCAGATATGTCACACACAACCATCCACCAAATTTAGATGTGTCACACACAACCATCCACCAATCTCAGATATGTCACACACAAACATCCACCAATCTCAGATATGTCACACACAACCATCGACCAAACTCAGATGTATCACACACAACCATCCACCAATCTCAGATATGTCACACACAAACATCCACCAAACTCAGATGTGTCACACACATCCATCCACCAAACTCAGATGTGTCACACACAACAACGTTACCAACACGGCAGGAATGGTTGGACGTTTAACATTATTTAAAGACTGTGTTATGATTGTCGATGTTCTGAGCCAGGTAAACGTGTAACAATCACGGGTAAGTGTAGCAAGAGGCGGGTCGAGACATGTTAAATGGTCACGCTTTGTGCTCCTGGTCGGAAGTAATGTGTTTGTGTGCTTGTGTGTGTGTTTGGGTGGGGGCGGGGACATCAGAGGTTAGACCAAGAGTTGCCTTTATTAGGGCATCTATATAATAAGGGAGGCAGACATAAAGGGAGTGACCATATTGGACAACGTTACCTAGCAACTAGAACTCAGGGGCGATAACTCATCGGGACAGTGATTTACAGTGCTTCTCGATCTAATTCTCCACTAGCCGTTACCAGCTAAGCGTCTATGTTAATATGATTTAGTGCAATGATAAAGGGATAAACAGCTATAGAGCATTTAATATTACGACAAACTTTAAAAAGTTGCACCACTTACGCCTTCAAAGTTAAACGAAATTTTGTCAATCCAAAACTTTCTCCAGCACTGGGCGTGTTATTCCTATTCACCTCTATCATTTGCTTCCCTTCAATTCTGAAGGTCCTATATTTTGAGCTGATTTACAACACCTTCTATAGAAGTCTTATTCAACTTTTCGTGCTCCGTGTGAGGAACAAAAGGTTCTCGATTTACCGACCCTAAACATAGATCCCGACCACAATCACGGGGCTGGAGACGTTTTTAGCTTGAAGTCATCCGCCAAGTGATGTACTTTTATATCGTACACGGAGCAGATTCAGACTAGTTATAATCATGGTTGATACAGAACGCCAACACGAGTTGCCGGTCTTTGTCAGCCGTGCCGTTATTAGATGTTCCCAATGAAAACACCATCTACCCATAATCCCTTGCGATGCTACTCATCCGAGAGACCTGTCAAGTCGTCCTGACGGCGAATCGATCTCACGAGACTGGAATTCAATAAGTCGAAAATTGGCGGGAAACAAAAGCCAGGTACCGTAGGGGACAATCAAAGTCATGACACATTTGAGAGGGGGTGGGGTTACACTCACTCTGACGATAAGTCCAACTCTTACACCCCAACTCTTACACTCCAACTCTTACACCCCAACTCTTACACTCCAACTCTTACACCCCAACTCTTACACTCCAACTCTTACATCCCAACTCTTATACCCCAACTCTTATACCCCAACTCTTACACTCCAACTCTTACACCCCAACTCTTACACTCCAACTCTTACACCCCAACTCTTACACTCCAACTCTTACATCCCAACTCTTACACCCCAACTCTTATACCCCAACTCTTACACTCCAACTCTTACACTCCAACTCTTACATCCCAACTCTTACACTCCAACTCTTATACCCCAACTCTTACACTCCAACTCTTATACCCCAACTCTTACACTCCAACTCTTATACCCCAACTCTTACACTCCAACTCTTACACTCCAACTCTTAAACTCCAACTCTTACACCCCAACTCTTACACCCCAACTCTTACACCCCAACTCTTACACCCCAACTCTAACACCCCAACTCTTACACCCCAACTCTTACACCCCAACTCTAACACCCCAACTCTTACACCACAACTCTAACACCCCAACTCTTACACTCCAACCTCCCAATTCTGAAACTTGATTTCACTTTGCCTATGACAATGAGGATGGAGGGGCGTTGACTGTGATTTATTGCTAGCTGTATGGCAGAGTTATTGGCCCGTAGGAAGCCAGGGACAACGGACGCTCAGTGCCGCTTCTGGTAACAATCAATAATCAAAATAAAACAAGGCCACACGAGATCGATAGCCGAAGAAATCTATAAAGGCCGTAAATTAAGGCCAAGTGGGTGGCGACTGAGCTCGGGGGTTGTTTGTTGAAGGGGGGGAGGGCGCCATAGGTCAGGTGTTTGTAGATTCATTTGATTTTAAAATTGTCTATTTCATTATAGGGTTTGTTGTTGAATAGCTGAACAACATCGCTTTCATTGTGTGGGGTTAGCGAGGTTTTAGTAGAGTTTTGAGCTTGTATTGGGTAGTGTTGGTAAAGTTGGTGTCAGTACAAATGGTGTTAGTATAGAGGGTGTTGGTATAGATGGTGTTGGTATAGAGGGTGTTGGTATAGAGGGTGTTGGTATAGAGGGTGTTGGTATATAGGGTGTTGGTATAGAGGGTGTTGGTATAGAGGGTGTTGGTATAGATGGTGTTGGTATAGAGGGTGTTGGTATAGAGGGCGTTGTTATAGATGGTGTTGGTATAGAGGGTATTGGTATATAGGGTGTTGGTATATATGATGTTGGTATAGAGGGTGTCGGTATAGATGGTGTTGGTATAGAGGGTGTAGGTATAGAGGGTGTTGGTAAAGAGGGTGTTGGTATAGGGGGTGTTGTCACAGAGGGGTTTGGTATAGATGGTGTTGGTATAGAGGGTGCTGGTATAGAGGGTGTTGGTGTAGATGGTGTTGGTATAGATGGTGTTGGTATAGATGGTGTTGGTATAGATGGTGTTGGTATAGAGGGTTTTGGTATAGAAGGTGTTGGTATAGAGGATGTTGGTATAGAGGTTTTTGGTATAGAGGGTGTTGGTATAGAGGGTGTCAGTACAAATGGTTTTAGTATAGAGGGTGTTGGTATATAGGGTGTTGGTATAGAGGGTGTTGGTATAGATGGTGTTGGTATAGAGGGTATTGGTATAGATTTAAATGTCATCAACATTCAGTTATGTAAAGTGAAATGTTAGGAATGTACAGCTGAGTACAAGGAAATGTTAACAATTTTTAGCTGTGTATAAGGAAATGTTAGGAATATTCAGTTGTGTACAAGGAAATGTTAGGAATATTCAGTTGTGTACATGGAGATGTTAGGAATATTCAGTTGTGTACATAGAAATGTTAGGAATATTCAGTTGTGTACAAGGAAATGTTAGGAATATTCAGTTGTGTACAAGGAAATGTTAGGAATATTCAGTTGTGACAAGGAAATGTTAGGAATATTCAGTTGTGTACAAGGAAATGTTAGGAATATTCAGTTGTGTACAGATGAAGGTGTCGGTAAACAAGTGTGAAATCTCAGAGACGCGGGGAGTCACATAAATTCACGGGAGGAATGTGCTCCACTTGTTTCTCCTGTTGTTAAGTTTACCCACAAATATGCTAATTGGGGTGTCACATGGCTGATGGTGAGGTAATCCCAGGTGTGATCTACAGGTTGTTGTTGTTCCCAGCGGAGGTTGGGGTGTTATATTAACGTGTCTCGTGTGAGAGAAGGGATTATAATTATTTCTTAAGGTGCTGAGATAGTCTGTTAGAGAAGTAGATAATGGCGACTGGCTGCAGATATTGTCAGATAGAGAAGTAGACATTGGTGACTGGCTGCAGATATTGTCAGCTAGAGAAGTAGATAATGGCGACTGGCTTCAGATATTGTCAGCTAGAGAAGTAGATAATGGCGACTGGCTTCAGATATTATCAGCTAGAGAAGTAGATAATGGCGACTGGCTTCAGATATTATCAGCTAGAGAAGTAGATAATGGCGACTGGCTTCAGATATTGTCAGCTAGAGAAGTATACAATGGTGACTGGCTGCTGATATTGTCTTCTAGAGAAGTAGATAATGGTGACTGGCTGCTGATATTGTCTTCTAGAGAAGTAGATAATGGTGACTAGCTGCAGATATTGTCAGATAGAGAAGTAGACAATGGTGACTAGCTGCAGATATAGTCAGCTAGAGAAGTAGACAATGGTGACTGGCTGCTGATATTGTCTTCTAGAGAAGTAGATAATGGTGACTAGCTGCAGATATTGTCAGATAGAGAATTAGACAATGGTGACTAGCTGCAGAATTTGTCAGATAGAGAATTAGACAATGGTGACTAGCTGCAGATATTGTCAGCTAGAGAATTAGACAATGGTGACTGACTGCAGATATTGTCAGCTAGAGAAGTAGACAATGGTGACTGGCTGCAGATATTGTCAGCTAGAGAAGTAGACAATGGTGACTGGCTGTAGATATTGTCAGCTAGAGAAGTAGATATTGGTGACTGGCTGCAGATATTGTCAGATAGAGAAGTAGACAATGGTGACTGGCTGCAGATATCGTCTTCCAGAGAAGTAGATAAATGCTTTTTAAAAAAGAAAAAAAGGAAAGAAAGCGAAATCTCTGCGTTTAAAGCCTCGATGTGTTGTGTTTCATTTTGTGACAGACTTGTAGTGAAGATAACACAAGTGATTTAATTGTTCCACTTGAAATAAAACGCTAAACAGACGTGTAAGAAGAATAGCAATGATAAAGATAAAACTAAATATAGGAGCGACGAGAAGAAACCAGACTCGGCCTCGCCTCGTCTTGAATGCATTCTTTCACAAACACACAACGCATTCATTAGTGTGCCCCACTCACTAACTTCTTGGCCTTAATGTTTTATATAAGATCTCCTCTTAATGTTTTATATAAGATCTCCCCTTCATGTTTTATATAAGATCTCCTCTTAATGTTTTATATAAGATCTCCTCTTCATCTTTTATATAAGATCTCCCCTTCATCTTTTATATAAGATCTCCTCTTAATGTTTATTTATTAGATCTCCCCTTCATGTTTTATATAAGATCTCCTCTTATATGTTTTATACGAGCAAAATACCCGTGCTACGCTACGGGTTAGGCACAATAAGAATAACTTTGTTTGGTTTTGTGTCTCAAATTCTCCTTAAAAATGAATGTAAACGCATCTGGAAATTAGGGTAGTGATAAATCAAACACCTTCTTAATAAAAACA
The DNA here is from genome assembly GCA_002072015.1 of Radix auricularia. Lineage (NCBI taxonomy): Eukaryota > Metazoa > Mollusca > Gastropoda > Lymnaeidae > Radix > Radix auricularia. The sequence goes on from MUZC01000864.1 coordinate 144,185, forward strand.
ACGATATGTGTGTCGAGAAAAAATAAAAATATTATTAATTTAAATATTAGCCATCAATTTTTGTATTTCTGCTTTAATATAGCATCATCATTAAAATCCTTGGTTCTAAAGCCAATGTAGGGCCCTGGCTTGCTCCCCCACATCCTTCCAGCTACAGCCAATGTAGGGCCCTGGCCAGCTCAACCACATCCTTCCAGCTACAGCCAATGTAGGGCCCTGGCCTGCTCAACCACATCCTTCCAGCTACAGCCAATGTAGGGCCCTGGCCTGCTNCTTCCATTCAGATCGATTGATGGCTTTCTTTCACCATGCTCGAACCCCTTTAATAACGCATGCTATATACTCTATCAGAATAACAAATGTTAACAGTTTAAAAAATCTAACGGGCAAGGCTCACTTTTTTTTCACGTGAATCAAAACATGAAAAGAATATCTTTCCACATGATTCCTTTGCTTCTTAGAAAACACACATTTCATTTATAGTCTAAGCATGAAATTAGTTAAAGACGAATAGGATATTTTTAGTCAGATAATATTTGTGAAAATTGTGGCTTGGGGAAAGGGGAAAATATGGTTTATATGTTATCAAGGCACATGTTCCTTTAACGTGAATAAAAGCATAAGAACAATGCTGCTTTTTAAGAAAATGGTGAAAAATTGATCTACTTATAAATGTTATGTCAATCATTATATTTTCTTGCACTTTTTTTCTAATAGTAAAATTTCACTTTATATCAATCTTTATTCACGTTGTATACTATTCATCTAATAAACTCAAAGCAGCTTGGCACAAAATGAGTTGTTGTCAGTGTGTGTTTTTTTTCGACATAACACGCACTTTCTTATGCTAGATCCTATTTATAAGTCGTAATATCCGTGATATTTGTTTACACTTGATATACTTACACCATAAAGAACAGATTTTACCCCAAAGCGTATGTCAAGCAAACGCATTGTTCGAAAAATGTACCCAATTTTTTAAAATGGATGGTTTATCATTCGTTAGGTCTTAGAGTAAAATACATGTTTTAAGATTACTTTTTTGCATGGGAAAAGCTCCCCGAAACATTATTTCTATTTCTATGCTAAGCATGGCCTTAATGAAATTAATAGGATTTTTTTTATCGGCCAGATATTAATTATGTGAATATTGATGCTAAATTAAGGTATGTATGAGTTAATTTGTTTTAAATAAACATCTTAAATCGCAAGGTTTGATCTGAAAATGTACCCTGCGGTTTACTTTACTTGTGCAAAAAGTATTTTCTATTTGGTGGTTTGACACTTCGACCCCGGACGATTCGACCCCGGATGGTTCGACCCTGGCTGTTAGACCACAGGACGTTTTGTTTCCAGGTCGTTTCGACTCCGGTCGGTGCGACCACAGAAGGTTCAACCCCGGTCGATTCGATCCCGGGGAGATTCGATCCCGGACAGTTCCACCACGGGACTTTTCGACCCTAGGGCGTTTTGACTCCCGGACGTTTCGACGCCTTTCTATCTACACCGTAGAAATTTATTATTATCTTTGTTTGTATATATATACTTTTAAAAATACTGGTTGTCATGTTAGAGGCGCAACATTAGCAGACATAGAAAAAAGCAAATCACACACACATACGCACATAGCCCCTCCCTCCCACACACACACAAACAATGCACCAATAGACAACTCTACAGTTTTAACCATAGCACGTACCATAATATTGCATTATTCTACCAATAAGTCTTTTTTTACGTAAGCTTTTTCATTCATCTACCAATTAATCCACAACATCTATTTCTTTACAGTTTATGTATGACCTTTATTTAGGACAAATTAGATTTATTTTTATTTAACTAATTAATACTTATGTGATTGGGTTGTGCAGGGATGGGGAGATTTTTTAAATATTGTCTATTTGATTAAAAAAACACACGTTGAATCGCAAGTTTGGGCTTAAAATTTTACACTCCTGTTTTTCTTAATCTTTGCAAAAAGGATATTATCAGTGGCTAAGAAATAGTGTCACTCATGGCTCGGCAATATTATAAATTCATGACGAAGAAAAAGTTAACAAAGTTGCCCCTTTTAATAAAAATAACAATTTCGCTATTTAACCCCACTCTTACAACAGTGTATTAATGCTTATACACGTACCATTTTATTATTTAAAATCCCTTAGCGTTTACTTTCAATACGAATTTCATTGATGTCAGCTTATATTGAAATCGATCCAAAACACTTACTTGTATTAATTAAGCACCTAAGAGAAATACATCTTATTTCTAACAAATGTTTGCAATTGTTTTTATTATAAATCACTTGTTAAGTGCTTCAAAAGCGGTCCCGTGTTAATTTTTCTATTAAGAAATTTCATTTTCTGTAATTTTGACTTGTTATAAGCCCGTATAAAATTTGTCTCCATCCGATTATATACTTAAATGAATAAAAGCTTATATTAAAATGTAAAATTGATATTTCGTCTGCAATGAAATTATTTCTTCACATTTATTTCTATAGTTATTTAACAAAAATTAAGAGAAATTAGTTCGACACATCTCTGAAAAAATCATTGGAGATTGTTCTTCTAATTAACAGTTTTTTAAAACACATTCAATGACTTCCCGTTATCTTTTATTCAAGACCAATGCAGATCGCATCGGCAGAAACTTGTGTTCATAAAATTAAAGGAATTTTTCATAATCCAGTGCATACTTTAACTATACATAAACCATTACCTGGTAACGTCTTTTCAATATTTAATTTCACTTAAGCAATCTATGAAACAAATCGTTATTTCACAACTAATACAAACACACAGTCACACGCACACACAGACGCACATACACACATACACATAAACACACTCGCACACATGCATANAATAAAAGCTTCATGACGCCACTTAATGTTTTTTTATTTTACGGCGCGCAAAAGCACACCCTCTGTTAATCTCAAACCCAAAATCATTATGATTTTTACGTCTATATTTTCAATTTTAAAAAAGTAATCAAGAGTTGCGTGGTATAGGGGCTTCTGACTGACTGACGGACGCGCTTAGGCGCATTATTATATAGATTAGATCTCCCATTCATGTTTTATATAAGATCTCCCATTCATGTTTTATATAAGATCTCCTCTTAATGTTTTATATAAGATCTCCCATTCATGTTTTATATAAGATCTTCTCTTAATGTTTTATATTAGATCTCCCCTTCATGTTTTATATAAGATCTTCTCTTAATGTTTTATATTAGATCTTCTCTTAATGTTTTATATTAGATCTCCCCTTCATGTTTTATATAAGATCTTCTCTTAATGTTTTATATTAGATCTCCCCTTCATGTTTTATATTAGATCTCCCATTCATGTTTTATATCAGATCTGCTCTTATTGTTTTACTTAAGATTGCCGCTTACCATTTATACTGAGTGACCAATACATGGCTTATACTTTAACCTAGGATTTGTAAGGGAGGAGTAAACTGCAACAACCAGTCCCACATTTGGTGGTCCACCTCTTTGTGTTGTCCGCGGAAACCGAAATCTTTTTGTGCAAAAATCCGCATGCATGTACTTGTATTTATGTTGAAGTCGGGTCGCTGTGTTTGAATTTAGACTGAAGTTATTTTTTAAATATATTTTTACGAGACTTACAAGAAGGGTTTTGGATATAAATATTGTTATGTACAGAGTGGGTTTTAGATACAGTGGGATTCCGAGAATGGGGTGTAGAGAATGGGGTGTAGAGAATGGGGTGTAGAGAATGGGGTGTAGAGAATGGGGTGTAGAGAATGGGGTGTAGAGAATGGGGTGAAGAGAATGGGGTGTAGAGAATGGGGTGTAGAGAATGGGGTGTAGAGAATGGGGTGTAGAGAATGGGGTGTAGAGAATGGGGTGTAGAGAATGGGATATAAAGAGTGAGGTCTACAGGGCGTTTTGAGATGTCAACTACAGCTCCCTCTAAAACAGTGGTCGGGAAACCATGGCTCGCGAACCAGATGTGGCTCTTTTGATGGCTGCATCTGGCTCGCAGACAAATGTTCGATTATTTAAAAAAATGTTTCATCAGGAGAACTTGATCTACATTTTAATTGCATATACAAAACAAACAAAAACAACAACAAAAAACATCTCCACGCCTGCACGAAGCTTAACCTCACCACGTATCATCAACCAGACTTAACCTCACCCCGTATCAACTAGACTTAACCTCACCACGTATCATCAACCGGAGTTAACCTCACCACGTATCAACCAGACTTAACCTCACCCCGTATCAGCCAGACTTAACCTCACCAGGTGTCATCAACCAGATTTAACCTCACCACGCATCATCAACCAGACTTAACTCACCACGTATCATCAACCAGGCTTAACCTCACCAAGTATCAGCCAGACTTAACCTCACCACGTATCAACCAGACTTAACCTCACCAAGTATAAACCAGACTTAACCTCCCCACGTATAGCCAGACTTAACCTCAACCCGTATCAACCAGACTTAACCTCACCACGTATCAACCAGACTTAACCTCACCACCAACTATCAACCAGACTTAACCTCACTACGTATCAACCAGACTTAACCTCACCACATGTAGCCAGACTTAACCTCAACCCATATCAACCAGACTTAACCTCACCACGTATCAACCAGACTTAACCTCACCACCAACTATCAACCAGACTTAACCTCACCACCAACTATCAACCAGACTTAACCTCACTACGTATCAACCAGACTTAAACTCACCACGTATCAACCAGACTTAACCTCCCTACGTATCAACAACCACGCATCAACGAGACTTAACCTCACCACGCATCAACCAGACTTAACCTCACCACCAACTATCAACCAGACTTAACCTCGCCACGTATCAACCAGACTTAACCTCACCACGTATCAACCAGACTTAACCTCACCACGTATCAACCAGACTTAACCTCGTCACGTATCAACCAGACTTAACCTCACCACGTATCAACCAGACTTAACCTCACCACGCATCAACCAGACTTAACCTCACCACGCATCAACCAGACTTAACCTCACCACGCATCAACCAGACTTAACCTCACCACGCATGAACCAGACTTAACCTCACCACGTATCAACCAGACCACAAAGCCATCAGCACCATGAGTCACATTAATGGTAAGAGATACTCACAATTGATAAGAAACAGCATGAGAATGTTATTAAAAAGAATTCAGAGACTTAATTACTGTCCTTTTTGTGTAGAGATTACACAAAATGCTCACTTTTACTTGAATTTTTAGTATTAAACTTAATGAATGGCTCTCACAGAATTCGTTTTTTCAAAATATGCGGTGTTTATGGCTCTCTCAGACAAAATATGCGGTGTTTATGGCTCTCTCAGACAAAATATATGGTGTTTATGGCTCTCTCAGACAAAATATGCGGTGTTGATGGCTCTCTCAGACAAAATATATGGTGTTTATGGCTCTCATACAAACTATGAGGTGTTGATGGCTCTCTCAGACAAAATATATGGTGTTTATGGCTCTCTCAGACAAAATATGCGGTGTTTATGGCTCTCTCAGACAAAATATGCGGTGTTTATGGCTCTCTCAGACAAAATATATGGTGTTTATGGCTCTCAGACAAACTATGAGGTGTTGATGGCTCTCTCAGACAAAATATATGGTGTTTATGGCTCTCTCAGACAAAATATGAAGTGTTTATGGCTCTCTCAGACAAAATATGCGGTGTTTATCACTCTCTCAGACAAAATATATGGTGTTTATGGCTCTCTCAGACAAAATATGCGGTGTTTATCGCTCTCTCAGACAAAATATATGGTGTTTATGGCTCTCTCGGACAAAATATGCGGTGTTTATGGCTCTCTCAGACAAAATATGCGGTGTTTATGGCTCTCTCAGACAAAATAT
>MUZC01000865.1:0-10518 GCA_002072015.1 Radix auricularia
GTTTTATTGATTGAACTAATGAAGTTACTTCACTTTGGCTCTTGTTCTTCTATCTTTAATGTTTCAAGTTTTATTGATTGAACTAATGAAGTTACTTCACTTTGGCTCTTGTCAGTTGTGAGTGTTTACCGCCAATAATGAAACTTGCTGCTCTTTACGTCCTCTCAACTTCTCTATATCATTCTTGCTCATATGTAAATTGCGAGGGTCAGAATTGTTTCCGTGGTATTACAGCCAGAGACTATTCCACTGGTCCAGAACAGTATGTTTAAAGGGAGGGGGGTAAATGTGGTAAGTATTGTGGGATCCCTTGTTAATTGCTGCTTTTTTATTTTTAAAATGTGTGTGGGGGGGGGGGGTGGTCCGAGTTTCAATTGTTCAGAACTTGTAAGTTTTTTTTATTTTTATTTTTTTTTTTAAATTTTAAATTATAACTTAGTACTATTGGAAAGGCTTCAATTAGTTGTGGAGTTTGAGGGATGGGTGTTAAGGAGGAACTAATCTTCGCTCATGATTGGCATCTGGCTCAGTAGTCCCCCTTGACCTTGTACAATGAATGTATCCACTTTTGTACAAGTCTTTTTAAAGAAAAGCCCCAACCTCTGAAGTCAAATTCCAGCATAGAGTATCTATCCTCCAATATGTCAATGTAATTGGATAGATATGATATACACTTTAATATTAATACACATATTATCTCTTATCCTCTATCGTGTTAGGAAGCTGGCTTTACCCTATTCTCGGTGACGTCGCACCACTAGGCAGGCGAAGAATTCAAAATATGTGGCGGAGTTGTCTTAATTTATTAGAATGGCTGATAACTCTGGTATCAATGGTCGTGTTAGGCTCGAATGCTTGCCTCCCTTGTTGCTGGCGGCGACAACGTATCTGTTTGAACAATCCCCGTTGAACAGGAGAGGGATTCCTTTCCCATCTAGACAGGGGCTCTGAGCCATAAAAGCCTCTTGCTATAAACCGACACGAATGGGTGTCGCCGGGTGTCCAGCTTTGTTACTGTTTGAGGAGCATCGGAGATTCCCTTTACATTACAGGTACAAGCATGGAGTTCGTATAATGGTTCTTCAATCATGGGTTCATACAGTCGAACAATTATCAGACCTTCTCAATCATTAACTCTGACACGTCATTCTGTTAGGGGTCGAGCTTTCACGCTCTCATAGAAACCGGTCATTGTTTCATTGGCAAGCCTCATCAAGCGGCCAACGCCGTGAAGATAACTTTCCACAGGCATTGGGGGGGGGGGGGGGGTGACCTGTCCTTTTGACACAGACGGCCACAGTGTTAATTAAATTTGTTGGCCGAACCCGGTACCCAGCCCTCACACCCCTCACACCCCTCTATACCCTAAACCTCCTTCACCCCCAACACTCGCTATCCCTCTTTGCGAAATGTGGGATGGGGTGGGGGAGGGCCGTGGGGAGTAATTCATTAGCCGAGTGTTTGTGTTACTGACAGGTCCAACCTTGACCCAGAAAATTGGTCCAGATGGTTAAAGTTGATACCCCAAGACGTCTGATCGGAAGATGGACGAGGACTTCATTGTTGGACCGTGGAGGAAATAGAACGATCAGCCTTGATGCTGGTTTAGCCATTCCGTTATTGTAATCCAATAAATATTTTTAATTATAATGAGATAACGATTTTTCTGTCTACATATCTCACGATAAAAACATGACGTCCCTCTCTCTACATCACGTGACTCGCCGTATGCTCAAATTACTCATAAACGCAATCGTTTTGATTGATTTTCATTTCTTCATTCTTATTCATGACAGCTGCTGGACGAATAATTTGGAATAGAATTGTTAGAATAATCATGTTATAAATGATTGTAGCAGCCACCAATAAATCTAATAAAAGATTCTCAAACGGCTCCAACCCGGGTTGCACTTTTATTCTTTCTTCTTATGGAGGTCTGGTATTTTCGCTCACTTGAATTCGTGTTGCTGTTGTTTTTTGTTTTGTCTCCGTAGAAACAGGAGTGGCGTAAGTATTGTCACATCCCTGGCGGTCCCACCCTTGCTCCGCCACTGATGGTTCACGGCCTTTAAGTAACATCGTTGAACTTCCCTCCATCCCATCCCATTCCCTGTAATTCGACCCCCCCCCCCAGGCCCCACGCCCCACAATGATATATTAGGCGTTAACTTAATTAAACGGGAATTTTTTCCTTAAACCAAATATCTCATTCCTGTTATCTGACTCCATGTTTCTAGTCTCTGGGAATTCCTGGGAAATTGGGGAAATTGCCTCCCTCATTGAATCCAATTACGGGTTTTAATCAAGTTAATTATCGATTCTGTGATAAGTTATTTGTTGTGTGGTGTTTCTATGTCTGGTTTTGAGGGTGTATTTGGTGTGTGTGTGTGGTGTTGACATGTACGTTATTTGTACTGATATAGTGGGTATATATCGTAAATCGTTACTTTATATTTGTACACACATGTATGGTGTTTACGCGTGAGTTGTACAATTATGTGTGGTGTGTTCATTGGTGATGTGCCTTATGTGTCGTTGCACACATATGCTGATTACGCGTATGTCGTGTAACATTTATGTTGTGGTATTGATGTGTGTACAAAAAGTGTATATATGCCATGTGTATGTATGTCTGTGTAAACATGTACATTGCGGTATTGTTGGGTGTACATGTGCCCTGTGTATGTAAATGTACACATGAATAGTTTACACTTGTGAGATACGGCTAAAAGAATTTTATAAGCATGTTGGCGCTGTGAGCCGGGTTCCTTACTTGGGATACAGCGCTATATAACTTATCAATCTATTATTATTATTAATTAATTAGTCGGCATCCATTCTGTCTCGAGAGACGATGGTGCATCATTGTTGGGTTGTGTTGCATCATCGTTGGGTTGTGTCGCATTATGGTTGGGTTGTGTTGCATCATCGTTGGGTTGTGTGGCATCATCGTTGGGTTGTGTGGCATCATCGTTGGGTTGGGTTGCAACATCGTTGGGTTGTGTTGCATCTTGGTTGTGTTGTGTTGCATAGGCTTGTGTGGCTGAGCAGTCCTGTCCTTGAGTGACAGTCTTTACCACAGCTTTTGCACACGATTTGCCAATGTTTTGGCCTTTCTCCTAGCATGTACACATGTATTTGGTGTGATAATTGGTGGTGTGCGATTATCTTGTGTGTACATGTGTATGGTGTGTACATGTGTATGGTGTACATGTGTATGGTGTACATGCGTATTGTGTACATGTGTATGGTGTAAATGTGCATGGTGTACATGTGTATGGTGTACATGTGTTTGGTGTACATGTGTTTGGTGTACATGTGTTTGGTGTACATGTGTATGGTGTACATGTGTATGGTGTACATGTCTTGTGCATTTATAAGGTGTACATGTGAAGGTTGTGTTTATTTGCGCCGTGCGCATGCGTGGTGTCTGAGTTGTCTTCTCCTTAGATCAACGCCAATCAATCCTTCGAGCAGACGATCGCCGTGGTTCTAAGTGTGAGCACGTGTGACCTTGACCTCCTGACCCTAGGCCCCCACCCACCTAGCAGATAATTTCCTGTGTCGACCCGAGAAAGTCGGCTCTTGAGTTCCCCTTCCCTTCGGCCAAACGTTCGGACACAGACACCGGATTTCCGGGAACGTGAAGGTCACTCCTTGACACCGTAGGTCCACCTCTCCTTATGACCTTTAGACAACATCAGGTCTCACAGGTGGACGCACTTGCGGTCTTTTGGTCACATTTTTAGATCCAACCAATGTATAAAGCAGGTCAAAATGAATGTTCATCGTTTGCTGCATTTTGAGTCATTATGAGTTTGTACAAGTATATTATTAAGGAGTTTTCAATGATGTTTGGTTGTGTTGTCAATTCTATGATGGTCAACGATGAAGTCAATGATGAATTCAATGATGAAGTCAATGATGAAGTCAATGATGAAGTCAATGATGAAGTCAATGATGAAGTCAATGATGAAGTCAATGATGAAGTCAACGATGAAGTCAAGATGAAGTCATAATGAAATCAATGATGAAGTCAATGATGAAGTCAATGATGAAGTCAATGATGAAGTCAATGATGAAGTCATAATGAAGTCAATGATGAAGTCAATGATGAAGTCATAATGAAGTCATAATGAAGTCAATGATGAAGTCAATGGACCAACTGGGGGAGAAAACGAACAATGTTTGGCTTTTAAAATGGGTTACCCTTCCTTCTGTAAAAAGTCATGAGCCCTGACGCTAATTAAAAAAAGAATAATTATATTTCCTCTCCGCTCTACTCGTTGACACTCCACTGTCAAAGTTGATAGCAGACGATTAGAATTTGGTTTAGAGTTTAGAGGAAAAAATCAAACCACTTTTAGATGTCAGTTTACATGTACTTTTATCTCCCGATAGTAATGGCGTAGCTAGGATATATTTGCGTCCATAGAAAGCTATTAAACCCTCCCCCCTCCCCATCAGTTTAAGTAAAATTTCACCAAGGTTCCTTCAAATTATTTGACTTTGTAAGCCTGTACATCGGCGCCCGGGGAATAGGTATATACCCACTTCCCCTAACCTTACTACGCCTCTGCTCAAAAGTGATGTGATGGTTTCTTAAACCAGTAGACTGTTAAACTATATTTGCAGCGCCCAACTCCCACGACTAAAGATGGAGCCGGGAGGTAGGTTTTTTTAATTGGCTACTCTGTGACTCACGTGACAAGCTAAATTTATCGGGACCAATCAAATAGTAAGTGACATTTATCTGGACCAATCACACACCAAGTAGAGAATATTTGGACTAACTATAACTAAACGATATAAAAGCCCAGGTCACTCATTCTGTAATGCTAAGGGACATAATCAGCATATTATTATTAGAAAATATAGTCATAAAAATCATCATCATTTTGAGCGTGTGGTGTTTCTCGCCATAAAATATGATATGACGCCATTGTTTGAGCTTATATTTTAATTTTTGGAAAAGAAAACGATTTAAAAAGAGCCGTTATTTCATTCTTTTTATTGAAGTCATTCACATACCAAATTTTGGTTGTCGGACACTGATTCGAACGCATGCAATAACATTCACGTAAGTTACTTGGACTTTAAAAAAAAAAAGTGGGTGCCTTAGGCCCCCCAGAACAACATAGTTTAATATAGTGACTTTTATTTGAACAAATCAATGTTATTTTTTTATAGAACATAGAGATTTGTTAATTAATAACAATTCCACCAATTATCACACGGTATAAACTCCATGAAGATAGAATCTATTATAAAGACTACAAGCACCCCCTGTAGTGTTCCGAAAATCTAATGTGGAATTTTAAACAATCAAAGGTCACCAGAAGAAGAAGAGGAATAACTAAATAACCAAAATCGATGTCACTCCACTTAGCTTACAAGATTGTATAAAACAAAATCTCTCCTTTTTTTTTTTTTAAAAGGTGAGTTGTAATTTTCTCCCGTTGACTAATTGTTCACTTCGTTATCTCGGTTGACTGGTCTTAAAGCAAAATCGTTGAGTCTATGCCCAGGTCCAACAAGGCCCGCATCTCAGCTGCACTCTGGGTAATTTAAGAACGGGAAGAAAAGAACGATCGATTTTCTTTCCTCTCTCGAGTAATTTCGACTTCAGCCAAGTTGAAAACTAACCAGAGGCCGCCCCCACCCTCCCCGGGGTTCTCACGCGGTGAATGTGGTATGTCACGTGAGCTACTGCCACAACGACGCGTGGTTATAAATGATTACAGGTGATTATGACTGAATGAAAGTGATTAAGAAGATTAGACAGGATCGAATGTAATCAAAGGGGATTATAAATGTTTTGAGATTTGATTTTGTTTGTTTGGTACTCGTGACATAACTTGTTTTTTAGTCCGTACGAAACTAACACGTGGTTACTACGAATACCACGTGGTTACTAGGAATATATCGTCTTTCGTAGACGGACAGATGCCATACATACATATATACTAGGAATAACACTTGGTTACTAGGAATAACACTTGGTTACTAGGAATCTATCGTCTTTCGTAGACGGACAGATGCCATACATACATATATACTAGGAATAACACTTGGTTACTTGGAATAACACTTGGTTACTAGGAATAACACTTGGTTACTAGGAATAACACTTGGTTACTAGGAATAACACGTGGTTTATAAACAAAATGTCGTTAGTACAAGTATTAGGAATATAAGTGGTTTATAAAGGAAGTTGACACTTGAATTATATTAATGTATTCAAAACTCCTACATGATTAAAGTGATATGGAAAAAAAAAATCCTTATTATGTATACATGTATCCTGGTCTTTTTTAAATATTGAGTGCCGCACAGCTAACAGCACAACACATAACAAACACTATATCGCAGACAAGAGCTTCTTATCTGTTGCAGACGCTCCTTCTATTATACAGAAGATTATTGCTTCCTACGCTTATTCATTGCTTGTCTATAGTCCTGCGTTCTTATAAGAGTTTTAAATGTTGGCTTTCCTGGTTTCTTTAGACAACCCATTCCACGCCCGAATTCCGGACGGAAGAAAGAAAACGTGTATGTGTTTGTTCTTGCATACGGAATAAAAAGTCGTTTTTATCCTTATGTCTATATGAGGGTTGTATTAAGTTAGTTATCTTTGTGTTGTATTTCTAAATTATAATTAATTGCTTTATGTATAATTACTACTTTACTCTTGGATCTTCTATCCTTAAGTTTTTCAAGGTTTAATGATTTAACTAATGGTGTTACTCTTGTCAGTTTTGAATTTTCTCCAGTAATGAATCTGGTAGCCCTTTTTAGCGCATTTTCGAGAAGTCGAATGCGCTATTGCACCCGTTTTGTCCGTCCGTCCGTCCGTCATCACCCTTGATCTCAGCATCCATAAGTCCTAGACCCATGAGGTATATATGTTTTTTGTATGTCCTGACCTGCCATTTGTGCATCAACACTCAGTTACTCGATCCGTTAAAAAACCCCGTTAAAACTACCAAAAAATATTTCGAATCGAGAGGTAACACTAGCGCAGGGAACGGCCGCCATTGCCGGAAGTTAGATACGTAGCTTCTCCAGCATTCAAGAGTGGTGCGAAAGCGTGCAAAAGAATTAGTTTTTTTTTTTTAGTTGACGTCATTAGAATATGTGTAAAAGTTTAGAGAGTTTTACGTCATCATTTGTGGTGACTTGTAGTTGGATTAAAGAGAAAATAAAAATTTTTAAAATGTAAAGAAATGACTTTTAAATAAAAAAAAAAATGCCAGGTATATTCATTACACAAGAAAATTCATAAAAATATGTCTAAAATCTAAACACAATTACTGATAACTACATAATGCTGATATCTAGCATAAGTACTGATACATAATACGAAAATGCGCTAACACGTCCTGAGTTCCAATAGGGACCAGGCTTAACATGATTTTTTAAAATTTGTTCAAAAAAAAGTTTATCACACAGGCAACAAGCACTAAAACAGCATAATACACCAAATAGACCAACACAACACGCACTCTTGTACAAGAAACAGACCAACACAACACGTAGTCTTGTATAACAAACAGACCAACACAACACGCACTCTTGTACAAGAAACAGACCAACACAACACGTAGTCTTGTATAACAAATAGACCAACACAACACGTAGTCTTGTACAACAAACATACCAACACAACACGTAGTCTTGTACAACAAACATACCAACACAACACGTAGTCTTGTACAACAAACAGACCAACACAACACGCACTCTTGTCCTTGTACAAGAAACAGGCCAACACAACACGTAGTCTTGTATAACAAACATACCAACACAACACGTAGTCTTGTACAACAAACAGACCAACACAACACGTAGTCTTGTACAACAAACAGACCAACACAACACGTAGTCTTGTACAACAAACATCCCAACACAACACGTAGTCTTGTACAACAAACAGACCAACACAACACACACTCTTGTCCTTGTACAAGAAACAGGCCAACACAACACGTAGTCTTGTATAACAAACATACCAACACAACACGTAGTCTTGTACAACAAACAGACCAACACAACACGTAGTCTTGTACAACAAACAGACCAACACAACACGCAGTCTTGTACAACTAACACCCCCAATTAAAGATGCGCATCTCTTTTTAACCAAACAAAAGCGACACAACTGTGAACTTAACACAACAAATTTTTGCGACACAGTCCCAGCGAGTCAGTGCTATTTTAACGAAGGCGTAAGTGAAACATTGTTTCTGTTTACCAGATAGTGTCACACGTGTGAGCTATGTACCGCTAGCATTTGTACCTCACATAGTCGAGGAAGGGCCTCAGAAATACGGGAAATACATGCGGTGACGAAACTCACATAGGTGGTTATGTTTTTCCACATAGACAGTTAAGTTCCTCACATATACAATAAAGTGGTGCCTCAAATAGGGAGTTAAGGTCATTATGTGTACAATGAAGTGCCCCACATAAATATGAGGTAAAGTGCCCCACATACATATGAGGTAAAGTGCCCCACATAAATATGAGGTAAAGTGCCCCACATACATATGTGGTAAAGTGCCCCACATAAATATGAGGTAAAGTTCCCCACATAAATATGAGGTAAAGTGCCCCACATAAATATGAGGTAAAGTGCCCCACATAAATATGAGGTAAAGTGCCCCACATACATATGAGGTAAAGTGCCCCACATAAATATGAGGTAAAGAGCCCCACATAAATATGAGGTAAAGTGCCCCACATAAATATGAGGTAAAGAGCCCCACATAAATATGAGGTAAAGTGCCCCACATACATATGAGGTAAAGTGCCCCACATACATATGTGGTAAAGTGCCCCACATAAATATGAGGTAAAGTTCCCCACATACATATGTGGTAAAGTGCCCCACATAAATATGAGGTAAAGTGCCCCACATACATATGTGGTAAAGTGCCCCACATAAATATGTGGTAAAGTGCCCCACATAAATATGTGGTAAAGTGCCCCACATAAATATGAGGTAAAGTGCCCCACATACTTATGAGGTAAAGTGCCCCACATACATATGAGGTAAAGTGCCCCACATAAATATGAGGTAAAGAGCCCCACATACATATGAGGTAAAGTGCCCCACATAAATATGAGGTAAAGTGTCCCACATAAATATGAGGTAAAGTGCCCCACATAAATATGAGGTAAAGTGCCCCACATACATATGAGGTAAAGTGCCCCACTACATTTTAAGACAGGCCCTTAGCGTAAACAAAAGATTCAGCTACTTGCTCCTTGACGACTGGGGACAATGAATCATCTGCCTTGCCAGGGGAGTTCACTCGTAAGATAAAGGGCGCTGTACTCTATAGAGGGAAATAACTCATGCGACGACGGGACCTTGAGCTTGGAAAGGAGCCACAGCGGCCTGTAATGGCTTATCACGCGTTTTAATTCCAGCGGTCCTCACACAGAATAAAACAGGGGGGTGTTTGTGGGAGCGGGGAAGGGAATGGTATACGATTGGGGAAATTTTGTTTTTGAGTTGTGGCGAAGATAGATTGGTGGAGTGGCGTGGTGGGGGTAGATGTTTGTGGAAGGTGCAGGGGAGGTGGGGGGTAAATGATTGTTGCCCATGACATGGCCCATGGCGTTGGAGGTTATAAGAAAAAGGGAAAGTCAGTAATGAAAATCGACAAGAGTGACACATTTAGGGAAATCAATTTAAACTTTGAAACACAACACAAACTAATGTAATACAATCCTTAGATAGACATGAGCACTTGTCTTGTTTTACATACAAGAAAAAAAAACTCATACAAATCCTCATAGCACAAACACATTATCCTTCTTACCATCTGGCGTTGGGGAAAACCAACTCATCCTTTAACACGCACGATCCTATTAAGAATGCAAGACTAGACACAAAGAACGGATAAGCGTCGGACGCAGTAATCTTCTGCATAGAACTCTGATGTATAAGATAAGTGTCACGTTCGCTTGGCTTTAAGGAAACATTGAAACATTTGCTGTACCTTGATTTCTATGCTCCTATCCGATCCCATATCTACGTCCCACAATCTCTATTATAATCGCCGATGTTACTTCTCACATTGACACAGATAACGTCTGCACATCTCGTCTTTTCTTTCTTCTTCTTTTACTCCCGATTTCCACATTCTCCTCATTAACTCTCCTCGTATCGTCAGATTCAATTCCCCTCAAATTGTCTCAATCCTTTTTAAAAAAAAAAATCCCTCCTCACCTTTCATCTTCGTCGAACTCCGGTGCCACTCGGGTCACACTCGGAGTAATGGAGCCCACGCCAAGATTATTTCATCATTTTTATGTTTGCAGAAGGGCGTTTCAGTTATGTTTATCCGTTTCACGATGAGTAAAAATGTTTAAACGCTCATATTTTTGTTAATGTCAAGGATCACATCTAATTCAAATCTTTTGCTCGTGTTCCGAGATCAAACGGGCCGTCCGTAAAGTACGTCACGCCATTTTGGACCATTTCACCCCCCCCCTTGTCACAAACTG
>MUZC01000865.1:27883-41240 GCA_002072015.1 Radix auricularia
AAATTGACAGAGAGTTCAGAAATTTGGTAGGTGAACCTAATGGATGGGTGGAAGGAGTCAACAAAGTTAATAAAAGTGTCCAGTTCACTTCTCTCCATATTAGTCACCCCGATACCGTCATCTATGTACCTCTTGTAGAATTCAGGGAGGCGACCAGTGTATTCCTGTTCCACTATGTGTTCAAAGTGGCCCATAAACAAACAAGCATAGCTTGGTCCCATTTTTGTCCCCATAGCGACCCCACTGATTTGGTCAAAGAACTGGCCATTGAACTCAAACGAGTTGAGGGCTAGAACTAATTCAGCCAGCCGTAATAAGGCGTGTGTGGGTATACTGGGGTGGGGTTGCCTGTCCAAAAAGTATTGCACAGCTAGAAGGCCATCATTGTGGGGAATAGATGTATAAAGGGAAGATACATCAAGGAGGAATAGATAATGTGTTGTGTCTGGATTGATCGTGAGTGACTCAAATGTCATTAAGGCATGATTGGTATCTTTAATGTATGTAGGGAGTGATGCCACTAAGGGTTGGAAGATACCATCAAGGAATTCAGAAATGTGTTCAGTTGGACACGAACAAGCTGAGACAATGGGTCTACCAGGGTTGCCATCCTTGTGAATTTTGGGAAGCAGATAGAAAGAAGGCTTTCCCAAGTCACTGTCAAAGATGTGCATCCTAGATGCTGATTTGGGGAGGGCGCATTCAGTGATCAACTCATGAATGGTTTTCTTGACAGTGGCGTTATATTTTAAGATGGGATCCGTAGTTCTTTTATGGTAGAACTGGGTATCGTCCAGTTGTCTCTGGGCTTCTTTGATGTATAAATCCCTATCCCACACAACAACGGCTCCACCTTTGTCTGCCGGTTTGATGACAATATCTTTCCGGCTGCGTAATAGAGACAAAGCCTTTAACTCAACTTTGGACAGGTTAGAATGACGGAGTCGGGGTAACAAAAGGTTTTTAATTTCATTCTCGGTGCTCTTGATGTACAGGTCCAGAGCCTTAGATTGACCAGGCGGTGTCTATGTATTCTGTGTAATCCCGGACTGAGCCCCCCAGAAATGTCACACGTGTCCTAATACTTATATCTTGACTGCTTGCTCCAAGATTGGCACAATTACCGTTACACAAGAAAAAACGACACTGCTAGAATACATATACTAATGATGTCAACAACACAATCACTTTGCATGCTTTCGCACCACTAACAAATAACTTTAAACACCACAAAAGAAAAAAATCAAACACACCACCGTGCGCAACTCACAAGTTACAAGGGCAAATTGGTCATCCGTGACACATCACCAATTCCACAATTCATCGTGTAAAAACATAAAACTTTTGAAAGTAGTTGGGTATCCTCTCACGACGAAAATTGGTGTAAAAGAATTTTTAAATGCACACTCATGAGGGCCGGGGCCGAAAAAATGTGTTTATTCCTTATATGTGCTATATAAAAATTGAAAATCACTAATTCTCTTATTTCCCGAATAGGCAAACGCATGAAAATTTGGGGTTTGTTAAATACACTTCCACGATGGTAGCAAGTAGATAATTATTTAAAATATCCCTTACTGGGGGCTAGGGGGCCCAAATGTAGTTTTTTCCTAATATAAGTATATCAAAAGTAAAAATCACTAATTCTCCCAGGTAGAGGCATAAAACTTTTGGAAGTTGTGGGGTACCCTCTCACGACGAAAAGTTGTTTTATATAATTTTAAAATTCACACTCATTGAGGCTTGTCCTCAAAAACGTGGTTTTTCCTAATATGTGCCATTTACAATTTGAAAAGCAGTATTTTTCCTATTTCCTAAACAGGTAAATGCATGTAATTTTAGGGTTCGTTAAATACACTTCCGTGAAAGCAGCAGGTGAAATAATATTTTAAATAACTTTTGCTGGGCACCGGGGTCCCAAATGTAGTTTTTTTTATGCACTCACTCACTCATCACTAATTCTCCATCTTCCCGCAGCAACGCGCGGGGAAATCTCTAGTCGGGAATAAAATTGTAAACGTTCAAAAATAATAATCAAGGCCCACGGCCCGAAAGTATGAGTAGTAAAGATTTAATTTCCTATATCATTTTAATATGAGCTATAAAGTTAATATACACCAAGTTTAGTTCAGATCCATTCATTTTCCCAGTCATTAAACTTACATGCTTTATGTAAATCTCATAACGGCAAAAACGAAATTAAGGACCCATTGGTCCAATCGGTGCAAGAAATTAACTTTAAAATACATGTTTATTTCGTTCTAATTGATAATAGATATTTTTAAAAATATCTTTCAAGTTTATGAACAATCAAAATTGGAATTAATTCTTAAATGCTTACGAAAACAAAGATTTAAGGCCCCTGTTGCCAAAGGAATGGAAATTAGGAGTTCAACGTCGTATGGTATTTTAATATTGTCTTATCTTATCTTATCTTATATGTTACATACGCTCCTTCTGTACAGAAGATTATTGCGTCCTACGTATTTCTATGGTTTGTGTTTAGTCCTGTATTCTTACTAGAGTTTTAAAAGATGATAAAGTGGTGGCTTTCCTGGTTTCTTCAGGCAACCCATTCCACGCCCGAATACCGGACGAAAAGAAAGAAAACTTGTATGTGTTTGTTCTTGCATATGGAATAAGAAAGGTGTTTTTGTCTTTATGTCTATTTGAGGGTGGTATTAGGTTATCTTTGTGTTGTATTTCTAAATTAGAATTAATTGCCTTTTGTATAATTACTAATTTACTCTTGGTTCTTCTATCCTCTAGTGTTTCAAGGTTTAATGATTTAACTAATGGTGTTACTCTTGTCAGTTTTGAATATTCTCCAGTAATCAATCTGGAAGCTCTTTTTTGGATTTGTTCTAACTTATCAATATTTTCTTTGGTGGATGGGTCCCATACTGAAGATGCATATTCTAGTATAGGTCTCACCAGGGTTAGATAGCATTTTAGTTTTATATCTTTGTTACATTTGTAAAAGTTTATTTTTATAAAGCCTAAGGTTTTGTTTGATTTTTTAATAACTTCATTGACATGGGGATTCCAAGATAGTTTCTCATTTATTATGACTCCTAAGTATTTCGCATCTTTAGTTTGGGTTAGTTCTTTTCCATGAATGAAATATTTTGAATTTATTTGTTTCTTTTTCTTTGTTACTCTTAGCAGTTGACATTTTTCTGGGTGGAAGGACATACTCCAGTTAGTTTCCCATTTTGTTAATTCATCTAAGTCTTTTTGTAAAATTTTGCTATCTTTGTAGTATGTTAGTACCAAGTTTGATCAAGATCCATTATTTTCCAAGTAGCTAAAAGTTAAACTAATTTTATATTGCTCATATAAGAATAAAAACATTTGGGGCTCCACCCCCCCCCCTCATGAGTGTCACTGTCAATTTTCAAATTTTCATTTTGATAAAAACGATCCTGGAAGCATGCACAAAAATTTCGTAAAGTTTCATCATGATCGGATTAATTGTTTACTCAGATGTAACGGACAAACATATAAATAAATTCATTCATAAATACAAACATAAATACTGAGGTACGTACTTAGATACTTACATACTTTGATTTTTATATTTATAAAGGTTGGAAAGCTCTATTAATTTTCTCAGTACTTACGCTTACACGAATTTTTATAAAGCTAATATACGGGGAAAAAAATACATTTAGGGTCCCCTGGGCCCATTCTGTGCAAGGTGTCGATTTTCGTCATTGATATACTCCTCTAGATAGTTAAAAATTGAATGTGGAAAATATCTTAAACATATGCCCCCTAAAAAAAAACGACATTTGGGGCCCCGGCCCCGAAGTAATGGTCATTAGGAGTTCAGTATCCTATAGTATTTTAATATTGGCAATCCAATTTATATATACAAAGTTTGGTTAAGATAAATCAATTTACACAGTAGCTAACAATTAAAAATTATTTTTATGTAGCACATATAAGCAAAAATGAAATTAAGGCCCCCCAGGCCAAGTATGTGCAAAAAATTAAGTTTAATATTATGATTATTTTAATCTAAATAATAATAAATACATTTTTCAATATCTTTCAAGGTAGTGTAATATCATCAAGGAAATAAAGTATTAAAAGTTTACGAAAATAAAGATTGTGGGCCCCCTGCCCAAATGTAATGGAGATTAGGAGTTCAAAACCATATGGTATTTTAATGTGGGCTATAAAGTATGTATGCACTAAGTTTTGTAAGAATCCCTTAATTTTCCAAGTAGCCGATGCTTAAACTAATTTTTATGTAGCTTGGACAAAAATAATTTGGGCCCCCGGCACCTAATAAGTGTCAATGTTTTAGAAAAAGATTGTTTCACTAAGCAATTCCGGAAGCATAATGAACAATTTTAATATAAAAATAACATACATACATAATTTGATTTATAAATATATGTTGATAAGGGAAAGGTTTTTTAAGGCCCCCCCCCCGGGCAAATTCCTTGCAAAATTTTATATTAAAAAACTTGTTAATTTTTAAATAATATTTAATATGCATATATCTCTAAAGATGGTTTAAAATTTAATGGGAAAAATATGTTAAACATTTAAGAAAATGACTTTTGGGGCCCCCTGCCGCGAAAAATTAACATTTGAAGTTCAGTGCCCCTAATTATTTTAATATGAGCTACCAAGTTTGTAGACAAAGTCTTTTTAAGATCCATTCATCTACACACTAGCTAACACAGAAACTTGTTTTATATAGCTTTTATTATTAAAATATTACATTAAGGGCCCCAGGGCCCATTCATGGTAAGATATACAACCTGTTTATTTTAAGATGGATAAAATGGATATATTTGTCATCATTTGTCAAGATCTTTAATAATTGAATTGGGGCATAAAATTTTAAAGGTATATAAAAAAGGAATTATGGGCCCCCAACCACAAAAGAGCACCATTAGGAGATGACTTACCTATAGTATTTTAATATTGGCTATCAACAATATAATATTCAGATCCATCCATTTATCAAGTAGATAGCGCTGAAACTCATTTTTTATATAGCTCATATTAGCAAAAATTGAAATTTAGGGCCCCCGGCGCCCCTTTAGTTTTAAATAGAGGAAAAGGTAGCCAGTTACCATTCCGGAAGAGTACTCAACAGTCTCGAAAATTTGCATGACAATCGGATGAATGGTTTAGTCAGCTCTAATGGACAAGCACACACACGCATATACAGACATTCTTTGATTTATATATATATACTAGATTGTGCCGGGGCGCCGTGGCGCCTGTGGCGCCTCCTTTTTTTAAGGGCGCCTACGGCGCTAACTTTTTTCAAAAGCCCAACTAACTTGTCCTTTTTTGATAAATACGAAATATTAAACTTTCTTAAAAATATACGCAAAGTATTTAATAATAGATTGTGCCTTGGAGCCCGTGGCGCCCACTTTTTTAGGGCGCCTACAGCGCCAACCTTTTTCAAAAGCCCAACTAACTTGTCCTTTTTTTATAAATACGAAATATTAAACTTTGTAAAATGTACGCAAAGTATTTAATAATAGGGGTTGTATTTTGCGCACCGATGCACACCAAATAATGACGTCATCTTATTAAATATTTTTACAGCGCTCATCACCACACGATTTTTTAACTAACTAACTGCTGTAGACTGTCGTACATCGTTACTCAGCGTTTCACATCCAGTGAGTGAGTGAGTGAGTGATTGACTGGGCTTTTATAGTATATATATATATATTGTGGAGGCCCTGAGTGGGGCAGAGGGCCAGAGGTGCGAAATGTGACGTTCAGATGTTACCTCGCTTGGATTGGGAATTAGGGAGAATGGAAGCCGCGAATGATTCTGTGAAGACGAGAAGTGACCGGGAGCTTGGACTCGGGTGAAAGTAGATGAAATGACGACGATAAATGGGGAACGGATCGAAGAAGCAGACGAGGGAATGGCGATTCCGTCAAGTGACCATTGCAGGTTACGTCAATCCAAACCCACCCCCGTCTTACCTAGGGGTAGTACAAGATGATTGACAGTTGACTTTCGGACAATGGGAATTAAGGGGCGGAGGCTGTCTGGTATTAGAGGGGACGCATCGACGGACAGAGGGATTCAGACAGACACACACACAGACACACAAACGGACAGACGGAGATAGGGACGGAAGATAGGAACACAGTTAGATAAGGAGTCACACTGATATAGGGACGAGTATTAGATAGAGTGACCATTAGTTAGAGCAACGAAGTTAAGGATTAAAGGTAAGGTAAGTTGTACATAAGTCTTTGAGTTCGTGTTTGAACAATAATTAATCAAGAGAATGTACTGTGTGAAGAAATGGACTAAAAGAACCATAAATAGTAAACACAAGAACAACCAAGGTTCTCTACAATATATACATATTTAAGGGTTTGGGATAAGTTACATTAAATAAAATTTTTGAAAAGTTTTAGATATTTTAAGGATTTTATTTTGGATGACCTTTAAATCAATTTGCGAGCTTCGGTCTATCCCCCAATAATCCTGAAGTAAAGATGAAAGAGACATACACATTATTATGTACACAATCGTATGTGTATATTTTTTATAAATATAATACACTGGTGTATTTGCCTAACTTGGTTACCTAATTGCATTTAAAAAGCATTCGTGTTAAATAAAGCAAGCGTGACAATTTCTTTTTAAAAAGTATTTAGTCGAAATTAAATATAATTTAATAAATAAGCTTGTTAAAGTTAATTTTAAATTAAAATAATTGTAACAAGCTCCATATTTTGTATTATGTATAGGTGTCTATTTGTACTAGCTAATACACCCGGCTTTATCCAAGAATGCATTATGGTTCCCATTTTGTACACTACTCAGAACAATTCCATTGGTAAGTGGGATCCCATTGTTTGTGGAATCTCTTTCCCCGATATGAATCCATATGCCATTGGGATTATATTCCCCATTGTGATTCTGTTGCTTAACGGGATCCAATTCAAAGTTTAATTCCTTTTCCCGATATGAACCCACAATCGGATTTATTTACATATCCCATAATAATTCATTTGCATTATGAGCTATTTTAACTGTATCCCTTTTCGCGTTAAATTCATTTATTTGGTGGGATCACGTAGCACAGAATCCCCCATGGGAAAATGGGATCTTGTTCATAGTCCAATCGCTTTTGTCCTTTTCGGTCCTACATTTTGGTGAGGTCATATTAGCCATATACATTAAAAATAGCAATTATCCTTATCTCAATAAATCTTTTTTTTTCAAATTGTTACATTTCGTCTGTAAATACATGATTAGAATATTGAGATGACAATTAACAATCACAAAAATATACTACAGAGAGGGCATAAATTACATTATGTAAAAAAATATGCAGTCAGGAAACAATGTCATAATGTCATAACTAAGAGATACGGCAGACATTTAACAATTTACATGCTTTGAAACAACTCTATGAAAAGAATATGCCCTTATTCATTAATTAGGAACAAAACTAACTTTTAATATAAGGTTTTTATCACCATCGTATCATATATCTATTAATGTATCCAGCTCTTATCTATCTACGTTTCATTAAAAATGTCACCGGTAATTTCCATTATGTTTAGCCAGCAGGTCTGACTATTTGCTAAACAGGTGGAAAGAAGTAGGTGGGTATAAGTATAAAAGTTGTCTATGTTGGCGGTAATGACAATATTTAATAATAACTTATTTCAGATTAATTCTCTGTATCGGATTGTATTTACAATTCCAAACGACTCCTAAGGCCTAGTCAGGTAGAGTTTAGCTAAAATTTAGTGACACTTACTGATATTAATTTTCTTAATTAGCCATCATCCATATAGCCAAAAGAAATAATCAGGTGTCTTCTACAAAATACCTATCAATTGAAAAATTGAAATTATAAGTGTGTTACTTAATGATTATGCACCCATAGTTATAACAAGAACATAAACGCTACACATCATCATCTCACAAACTCATCAAACAAAATCATCAAGCACATTCATCAATATCAATTTCATCAAACATATTCATAAAAAATTGCTCATTCAACATGCTAATCAAACTCATAAAACAAGATTATCAAAATCATAAAAAAAGATTATAAAAAAACACACAAAAATCACCTAGCAATGTCATTTAAAAATTGTGGAATAAATCGTCATTATACGGTTACAAATCACACGCCAAATTACATTTTGTATTAAAAATGATTACATAAAATAAGTATTCGTATTTTTCTGCATCTTTAAAAACATTCCAAAAAAAAATGCTTTACCACAGAAAATCTTCTCCTCACACAAAATAAACATACAAACATAATATCTAAATATCATCATAACGAAATTCATGTTAGAAAAGGAATGACGAGCGAAAAAAGCAGAGCTTAAAACGTACTACACAGTTCGAAAATTGTTAAATCATCCAACACACTGAAATCCACACTAACTAATCTAAAGAAATATTATTGCACAAATTCCTCTGTCACAAGCGTCCTAATAACTATATCTGGACAGCTTGCTCCAAGATTCATTCAATTACCGTTACACAAGAAATAAAGGCACTGCTAGAAAAAACAACTTTAATGGCGTCCCTCCTTGCCACAACTACACGTCTACACAAAAACTCTCTAAACTTTTACACATATTTTAATGACGTCAGCAACACAATTACTTTTGCACGCTTTCGCACCACTAACCAATAATTTTAAATACCACAAAAGCAACCATCAAACACACCACCGTGCGCAACTCACAACAAGTTACAATGACAAATTGGTCATCCGTGAAAAAAAAACAACAAACAAACAAAAAACAGAAAGAAAAAAAACAAAAACAAAAACAAAAAGTTTATTAAATATGTCTATTCTTTTGTTACTCTTTACTTATCTCTTAATTATATATTTTTATGTTGGATTACCAGACCGTAATTACGTAGTCAATTTGTAATGAACCTGTATAACTGTTGTTTTTTTCTAGGTAACTTTACTTCTTTCAAACTGCTTCGTTTCTTCAAAACTGCCAGACAGCAGGATTACGATGTTTTCTGTAACATTTCAACAACTAAATTGGATTTATTTTAACATTGCTATATCAAAGATCTCAGATTCCTAGTCTAAAATAAAAATACTTCAAACATTACGATTACGACATTCACATGCAAGTTGATCTAAACAAATAGAAATGAGTGTGGAGATTGATTTCCAAGCCCTATTGGTATGTACTATGAGTACACTCTTTTTTTATTGGGAGTCATTCGTGAAGGAATAAAAGTTATTCGCTATGGTAAGACTGAGCCTTACAAAAGTCATAAGAAAACAGGGGGGGGGAGAGAGTATTGGCATACAGCCTCATCAGAGTGCTAACATTAAAAAAAAAGAAAAACGAAAATAAGATAATATTTTTGAACAGTGTTTTGTCCACGAAGACATAAACTAGATTAACTCACAACCAATACAGTAACTATTTTTTTTTATCCTAGCTAGATTGCATTTCAACTGCAATAAATCGACTTTTGTGTGAAACGCGTTTTTTGTAAAGTGAGTTTTGTATCGAGACAGTTTTGTTTAAGGTGAGTTTTGTGTAAACTGAGTTTTGTTTGAAGCGTGTATACATATCCTTTGGATGAACTATTCTCAAATCCTATAATGACCTGAACTCAAATTATCCATCCGGGTAACATTTTTGTTTCCATTAAATAAGCTTTGTTTAAGCCGAGCATCTATCTGAAAGATGCCTCGCAGCAGTCTAGAATTACCGCGCAGAAAGTTTTGATAAAGATTCGATGGAATCTGTGTTGGTTTGGTGTGACATTTTGGACAAAACGTAATGCAGCGTCACTTGCACACGAGTTTGTCTGTTCCACACGGACCACCAAATATTAGAGGGAACGTTTGATAAGATCGTTTTGGGGAACGGAATTCTGATTTGGTAACCAAAAGAAAATACATTTTTTTATTATTTTATGTGAAAATCAGAAATGAGACATCTTTTTAAAGCATGGACCTTAAAATAGTTTTTGTAAATGGTATTAAATATGATTCTGTTGTTGTTTTTCTTTTACTCGAATCCTATTCCGCTGCATTGACGGTTATTTTTCTAGTCGTATTTAACATTTATACAGTTTAAATATTTTTAAAACTGGTCCTATTTTAATGGGATTTTTTTTTTAAATTTAAGACCTATCAATCCCACATTTATTCTTTTCTTCAAGCAGGTCCTGACAAAACTGAATTAAAAACTTGATATTATTATTTTCACCATTTGTGTTGTTATTACACACACCCATGCTAAACAGATGGTAGTTGTGCAGGTTGTGTAGTTGTTTAAGACCGTGTGGCACCGGATATAACTGGTTTCATTCCAACTAATTAACAATGTTCACGTTGTCATGGAAATATTATGGTATGTATGCTCTCATTTTGCAATCCGTATCTAATGGAACATTAGTTAAAAAAACAAAAAAGAACTTAATATTAATAAGATTTTTTAAAAGTTTAAATAGTTCTAAACAATGTCGATCCATGGACTCGAAAGTTTGAACGTATTATACGATTTTGATCCAACTTTTGTATTCCCAATTTTGAAAAGCTAATGTGTACGGAGTTGATCGGGTTGTTGAGACTGTTCACAGTACACTTACCTATGGGTTAAAATTATCTTCTTTTAAGAAAATCTATGACAGAGAAACCTATGGCTTCCCTAACAAGAAGAGCTTCTATGACTCAGAAGGTCGTGAACTCAACTTGGGCGTCTATGACATGAGACTAGTGATGCCGTTAGGTGACAAGGGTCTCAAGCAGATTTAAATTAGGGACTTTCAACTCCAGGATGACGACACCTTCATGTGCGGCTACCCCAAAACTGGTCAGTGGTATTTCGTTGGTCAGATATTGGTATTTTGTTAAAGAGAAACCGGTAATTTTTATTTGAGAAAAGGCTTAGGTCATAAAGTTTGGAGAGTCACATTCAATGGCCTCGGAAAAGTCAGGCGACTCTAATTTATTACTAACTTAAAATCATAAACATCTTATAGCCTAATGTTTATATATAAATCGCATACAACACACAAATGTACCCTTTATAACTCACCTGTAATTCACCAATAACTTCCTTTTAACTCACCTGTAACTCAACAATGACTCACCTATAAATCAACTAACACGTAGCTATAGCTCACCTTTTATTATACTTTTTCCGATAAGTGTATATTTCTCACGAATCATTTTCTTATAATCACATTTTATTAGCCTTTTTTCGTACTAATAATTAGTTATTTATACTATCATGCTGCATGCATATCTTTTGCCATTAATTAAAAATTATCAGTTATCTTACAAACAAAACGGTGGCCGTACCACTTCTCTCGAGCCACTTGCCCCTCTTCTGTGTCACATTGCAGCTCCAGAATAAATAAACAAAATTAAATATTTTCGTTTAATTATATATTTTTCTTAAAAAATGAAAGTTAAAAAAAAAAATTACCCCGATACAAGGGTTGAAAAAGATTTCAGCTTGATTTACATTGTAAAACACCACAAGTTTGAGGCAATACGAGGTTAATTAAAGATGATTACTGACAAATATTCAAGCAAGATTAATTGACTTGTGCCAACTAAAATCCTGATCTCTTTTTCTTATAAATCCATTCACGATATACGTAATCAAAGATGGTTTTTATTTTTCAATTGTCATTATTACTTATTATTAGTAAATATGTTGCTGTCAACTGCAGCTGTCAGAGTTACATTACGATCAAGGTTTCGAGATGATAAACATGTCACAAAATGGGATGGATTTCTAAAAGCTCTTGACAGAAGTTTACTGTGAATTATTTTAATCAAGAGAGATGTTCTAAACTCTAGCCTCTAACAGTACATAATGACCAGCAAATAAGAGAATTTCTTCCCTCCACACCTTCAGCTACCACTCAAATTTAAAGGCCCCTCAGCAGAGTAATAACAAAAAATGTTCACGTTAAGTGTGAGTCTATAACAGAACCAGAATGTTTCTATACAAGAATTTTATAGATTTGAATATTTGTTAAATGTGTCAATGTAACCCATATATTTCTTCGACATGCGGTTATGGTTAAAATACTGGAATTGTTCAACACATTTCTTGCATAAAAATAATGTAGGCGTATATGTTATTAAACAATGTTTCTACATATATGATAAAAATAATGTTTAAACCTATATCATAAAATAATGTCTACACAAATATCATAAATATAATGTATACACATAGATCTATATAATAAAAATATTTTTACACAAATATTATAAAATGAATTTTTCCTTGCGATTGGGACTGCGATCTACTTTGCCTGAACGCGACTTCAAAATGTTACAAGTCTGGACAACCCCAGTAAAAAAAAAAGACTATCACTGACCCATGTCACACCAATGACTGGACAATCTCTTCTGTAGGTGGCCACTGGACGTGGGAGGTCCTCACCATAATAGTCAAGAAAAAAGCCGAGCTTTCTCCGGTGGGGAGGGTGTCAAATTGTTTTGATCTTACCCCAGGTCAGCTGATGGAAGGTATTCCCTCCCCTCGGGTCTTGAACTCTCTTCTCTGGTTCGACTACCTGCCTAAACAGGTGAAAAATTCAGTGAAACGAAATTCAATTCCTGTCTAAACCAAATGGAGCTATTAACTCTCTAAATTATATAAATTGTAGCAGAGTTATTGTTTTTTTATCTTCTACCCTGCTAGACTAAAAAACTATAGTTTAAAACTTAAGTGCCTACATTGTTATTGTTAAGAAAGTAAAACACTTAAGCGGTATATAAAATCCTTTTATAAAGAAACAATTCGAAACATTAAAATAGGTTTAGCTAACAAAACTTTTGGCAACATATTCGAACTTATTCAAAAAGATATTAATTTATAAATTATAAAACTAATTATTCTCATAATTAAATGTACCCAGCTTTCAGCCAAGAAGACCAAGATTGTACTGACTGTCAGAAACCCCAAGGACACAGCTGTCTCATTATACAACCATCAGCAGATCCTCAAAGGGACGTATTCGTATGATGGAGCTTTCAAAGACTGGTTCCAGTTTTACATAGACGGATTAGGTTAGTAATACGTGTATGTTTTTCTCTCCCGAAGAAGCGAATACCACACAAAATAGTGGTCCAGACGATTTATATTACGTTATTCGGGTCAGAGGTTGTATGCGGGCCGCGGTGGTCGAGTGGCAAGCGCGCTCGACTGTCATTCTGATGATAACGAGTTCGAGTCCATGGACTTGTTCCCGGGGCCTAAGGCGTCCCCGAGTTCCACCCAGCTCCAAATGGGTGAAAAGCGGCAGGGTAATGCGTGGAACCCTTAGCCGTAACATGTGAACGCTGCATCACTTGCCAAAAAAAAA
>MUZC01000865.1:46534-58881 GCA_002072015.1 Radix auricularia
AAGTACACATTCCGTGTGCTGTCGTCGAGAGTTCAAGTTTATGTTCACCTATTGTTGTTTTTCCTGGAATCTCAGAAAACACTTCCTTAAATTCCTCCACTATGTTCTGTATTTCGTCCTTTTGTTTTCTATTTAAGTCAATATTAATATCTAGCTCTGTTTTGTCATTAACATTTATTGTTGGTATGCAAGATTCTTCGCCCTCTCCAGTGTCCTCAGTTATAACTACTGCTGTCCCGCTAGGCATAATTTTATTCGTATTATCATCCACAGTATTTTGTCCATTTCTCTCAAGCTATTTGCCAATTCTGTTGATGTGGTAAGTCTTTTTTCTATTTCCCCTTTTTATCTCAACATTGAATTTTGATAATACCTTGGTCACTTCATAAGGTCCATCTGAATACAATGCAAATTTCTTTCCCTTTTTTGGCTTTAGAAGTAATACTTTGTCTCCCACGTGAATGTCTTTATTAATTGTATTTCGATCATAGTACATTTTATTCTTAACTGTCTTCGCCAATGTATTGGCTTGTGCCTTGTCTAGTCCTGATTTTAGTTTATTTCTCAATTCAATAATGTAGTCATAAGTTGGTTTTATTTCATCTGTTGTTATTTCACGTGTGAATAGTGTCTTCAACATTGCCATCGGCCCTCTCACCTTCCTGCCGAACATTAACTCAAAAGGAGAGATTAATGTGGTTTCATTTGGGACCTCCCTATATGCGAAGAGAACCGACTGTAATACATTATCCCAAATTTCTAGACTTTCTGTATCCAACTTTCTTAACATGGACTTTAGTGTGCCATTTAACCTTTCCACCATTCCATTAGATTGAGGATGATAAATTGACGAGTGGCTAATACATATGTTGAGTAGTTTGCACACTTGTGTGTACAGGTCTGACGAGAATTGAGGTCCATTATCTGACAAGATTTCTTCAGGGAACCCCATTCTAGTGAAAATAGAGTATAAAGCCTCACATATGTCTTCTGCTGTTACTCTTTTCAATGGAACTGCCTCAGGCCACCTGGTAGGCATGTCAATTAATGTTAGGATATACATATTTTTGTTTTTTGTCATTTGTAGAGGTCCTACGATGTCTATTGCTACTTTTTTAAATGGTACCCCAATGATCTGCATATAACCAAGTTCTACAGGTTTAAATTTACCCGGAGGCCGAGTTTTCTGACATGTCGAGCATGTCTTTACGTATTCTGTAATCTCCTTGTTCATCTTGGGCCAAAAAAACTCCGCTGATATAATATGTTTTGTTTTCCTGACTGACATATGTCCAGCCAGGACTGACTCATGAGCGTTTTTGAGGACGATCCCTCGGCATCCCCTTGGGACGACTAGTTTTTCATCAACTTTGTTATTTATTTTGTTAGTAAATACTCTATATAAGTAACCGTTGATAACTTGAAATTCAATCTGTCCTTGGTTTGTATGGTCCACTTCATATTTCTTTGCTTTCTCCCAAAATTTTCGCAGTTCTTGGTCATTTTCTTGTTCTTCTTTCATGTCCATATTCTCCGGTATTGCTGGCATTGTCGCACTGAATCGTTCTGTAGTTACGACATTATCTATGTCTCTCTTACTTTGCGCCCTTGTTACTACATTTCCATAGTGGAGCACCAATTCTTTATTTTCCCCCACATTTCCTATAATGAGATCCGCCACTGGGTCGTCGAATAATGCAGCTAAAAATACGCCGTTTACATATTTAGTATCAATTTCAATGTATGCTGTAGGATACTCCAGCACCGTCCCATCTATAAGTCTTAGTTTATAGCGTCTATCTGTTAATTGATGTCTCTGTATCAATTTTTTCTTAACCCCGATGATGGTACACCCCGTGTCTCTGAGTATGGAAACCTCCTTACCAAATAATTTCCCTTTCTCTAAATATAATATTCCCGTGGATTTTCTATGTATGTCTTCAGCTATGTTTATATAGTGTATTTTCCTTACCAATGGCCTAAATTTCTTCCTATTATTTTGTCTTCCCTTTGCTCCCCTTTGAGTTTGTAGTCATATATCGTTTCTCTTCTTCTCTTGTCTTCTCGTTCATCTTCTGCCCTTCTAATTTGCTCAGCTTCCAATTTTCGCCATTGCTCTAATACAAATTTATCCAATTCCTGTCCCTTTAACCTTAAGTGTTATTCTCCCATCGCTTTCAGATCCACCATTATTTTATCTATCTCTTTCATTTTACTTCTAGTTTCCATTTTTTTTAAAGTTTTTTTTTAAAATGTTATTTAATTATTATTGCTATTATATAAAAAATGTATTAAAGAAAAACTGAAAAGATTATTATTCTACTTACGTAAACAAGAATCACATACACTGCCAATGTCCATCATAAAAACATAGAACGAAAGTGTCCAAAAAGCCAAGGAGCCAAGCAACACAGTTCAACAGCTCAATGAATGTACTATGGTCACAGAACTGCCCAACGTTGTGATGACTCACGGCGACAGTACACGGAATGTGTACTCCTAACTTTTCAACACTATCGGCACCCTTAACTGACCTTACAAAAAAAGGTCAACCAAATAATATTCGTTGGACAAGTGAATGCCAACAAACATTGGATGTAATCCAAAAATACCTCAGTAGTGAACCTATAGTAATTTTAACCGACAATAAATCAACATTTATAGTAAGAACAGACGCGTCCACGAAAGGCATAGGGGCATGCTTATTGCAAACTAGGAACAACACTTTACATCCAGTCAAATTCATAAGTAGAAAATTGATGGATAGGGAAACAAGGTATTCTACTATTGAGAGAGAATGTTTAGCGATAATATGGGCTGTACAAAAATTGGCATATTATTTATTGGATTCAAGATTTATTTTACAATGCGATCTTATATCTTATCTTATATCTTAGATATACAGACGCTCCTTCTATGCAGAAGATAATTGCGTCCACAGACCATGAGAGATGATCTGTTGGCAAGTGATGCAGCGGTCACAGGCCACGGCTATAGGGGTTCCACGCATTACCCCAGCCGCCTAACTATTGTCTAGTTAGGTACCCATTCGGAGCTGGGTGACTCGGGGACTCCTCAGGCCCCGAGAACAAATCCTCACTTTCGTGTGGATTCGAACTCGTGACCATCAGTATGACAGTCGAGAGCGCTACCTCTCTGCCACCACGTCCCACCAGGCTTTAAAGTATTTAACAACAGCTACTTACACTAATTCAAGAATAACAAGGTGGTTGTTAATACTCCAGGAGTTTAATTTCGAGGTACAATATATCAAAGGGGAACAGAATGTTATAGCAGATTGTTTGTCTAGACTTGAAGGGTTGGGGTAGGGAAATGATGAGAAGAATGAGAATATACTTAAAATGAATATTTTAAATATAAATGGATGTAAATAAATAGGAAATGTATATGAGATTTCATTATAACTATGATGTGGCCTCAAGCCATTATGTTGATATGTCTTGTGATATTTTTGAGGTTCATTGTAGTTATTATATGTACTAAAGATGTGATTATGTAATGACCTTTTTTTTTTCTCGATGACGTAAGAAATTTTGTTCCTGGAGACCTCAGGACATTTTTGTAAAGAAGATTTAATAATGAACATAGATTCTCATGATGAGTTTTCCATGAGATTGATTACAATGAAATATATAGTTTATGAGAATTATGATTATGATTTTGCACTGTTCCCATGATTTCGCTATTCATGATTATAAAGGTGTTTTGAGAATTGTTTTGATTTGATGTTTAAGATAATTATATAGATGGGTAAGGATGGATAGGAGATCTCCGTGCACTATGGGGACAATAAAGATGCATGGAGAGTCCCACTATGGGGACTGCAAAGATGACAAAGATGTTAAAGATTTTTTTGTTTTGTTTTGTATTTGTATAGTTTGCGTTTGCAAACCACAATGAATCTATGCCCTGATTGTTTTGTAATGTTGGAAAGATCATGTATCTGACATGTGTAGATTTAACTCGTAAGTTAAATCTAAAGTTAAGAGGGGGGGATATGTCAGGGAAACATTATGGAGTTATTGGGTTTTCCCTGACATGTCAATGTTGTTACTTGTGTTTGGTGCGGTGCGGTGCGCACGGTATGAAAAGGTATGACGTAAGAGTGTGAGCGTGACATAGTAGTAGGTAGTAGAGAGACAGTTGGTGTGAGCGAGGGATAGGAAGTGTTTGGAAATGGAGGAACCTTTTGCTGTTAATAAAGTTATAGTTATTCAAAAGTGTTGATGTTATACCTTGAGTTGATCTGTCCGTTTGGTCTTAACAAGTAATCCAGACAACGACGTAACAACGGGATAAGGTAAACTCCTCATGCCAGGCCTCCAAGATCCTTTAGGCTGCAGTTCTTAAACAATAGTGTCACGACAACCTAGGAAATAATATTTTAACACTATAAATACGTTTAAGTGCAATTAAATAATATAATTTTAAATAATATACATGTGCCAAAATGATCCACTACTGAATCCCAATAAGTGTGTGGCCCTAGAGGCAAGCATTAAAATTTATATTGCAACTATACGAGCATTTCTTACTGCTTGTAGGAAACCAACAACATTAATACAACGTAATTTGAAGCTTAAATAACATAAATATAATGCATTAACTAATGGACATTCATTAAGAATGTTGAGATAATCACAGCTCATTGTCCTCTGAAATTGGATACGTATATAAAACATCAGCTCAGTTGGACTACGATAAGTTGGTGAAATGTTGAATACAAGATTTAAAACTAAACTAGACAAATGGACAGTGAAAGTCAGACAGCTGAATGTTGAATGTCTGGACTATCTTAATATATGAAGATATAGGCGCGTTAAGAAAAATTGTGAGAATTGACTTTTATGTGGACCTGTTTAAAGAAAACTTATGAGATAAATAAAAAAAATATATATACATATAATTCGCCAGAAATTAGGACAAGCACAAGACGAGGATAGCAAGCAAGCATGAGCTATGACCTTTGCTAGGGATTAGCAATAACATCAAGCACAGTTTACTTTATGGGTGGCAGGTGAGTTTATGGCAAGGAGGGGTTTTTTGGGCGTTATTCTCATTTCGTCCTACTGCTCTTTGTGCTGATTCTCCGCCTTCTGTAGAAAAAGTCAGTGGCGTAAGATACGCCGATGATTATATCTAGTGCCATGATATAATATTTTCTAAAATATGTTTATGACCAAACAAAATAGTTTAGCTATTTACTTTTTCAATTAGACCTTTGAACATGGTTTAAGTGATTGTATATAAATCAGACACCCTATTTAAAAAAATTAATATCTGCATTTCTTCATGACTTATCAAAGAATAAATCTGTATGTTCGAAGAGAAATATTTGGCCCATTTCCAAGAACAAGTCAACAAGCTCACTAGGAGATAATCTAAGCCAACTCTTCTAGCCTCAGACATAACCTGAAATAAAGTCAAAGTTTAATTTTAAAACAAAATAAGATGCTTTTATTATTTTCTTGAAATGCAATTATTTGAATAAGTAAAAAAGGTAATATAACTCAAATAATCATTTCAAACAGCTGTGAAGAGCATTGTCTGAGAATCCCTGGTCTTATAAGTTTCACATTTGTAGCCTCTTTGAAAATCATTTTTACTCTGAGGTTTCATAAGTTTGAGAGCTGTTGGAATGGATTAAAGCTGTGGGAAGATTAGAACAAAAAACAATCAACGATCAATCACTCTTCCAAAGTACTCTCAGCAGTAAGAAACTTGACTGCAATACTAGCATAAAAACTTTAGCTAATGCCGAGATTATAAGGTTAAATAATTAGAGTTATGCGGGAGTTTCTAGCTTTGTCCATCCATTTGGAACTGCAAGTCTATCCGGCAACCTTGCCAGTGGTACATGTATGTGACTAGGTGATTATTGAATGATGAGGCAACATGTGTCATTACAGTTTCTGTTAGTGTAACATTGACCTGCATGGTTGTTACCTGATTTGAAATGATAATTATTTCACTAGTCAGGGTTAGGGCTGTCAATATTGTTGAAAAAAAACGCCCAGTTTTTTTTTTTATTTCCGTTTGACAGTTAATTCTTTTTAATTAAGCGTTTTCGTGTTAAACGTTTTTCACAGTACATAATTCAACTAAAAGTTCTTAATTAGAAAAATTGTTAGCGAGCCGAAATTTGAATACAGAAGGGATGCAGTTTGAAAGCAACATCGCAGTAACTTTTTCACGGGTATCCGGCTGCCATTTTACTTCTCGGAGATGGGAATCCCGGTTTCCGGCTTTTTTCAAGGACTGCGATATGGAATACATTGTGTACCCGACCTAGAACGATCCTGTCTCAATATGTGATACCGTTCTTACACGAATCTCTTCCTTGAAATGATTCCATACTACGTTCCCCATTGCGATCCCGTTGCATGACGGTTAATTATTAGAGGTTTAATTTCTTTTCCCGATATGAACCCATACTTACATGGTATTACAAACCCCTTTGCATAATGGGATCTTATTCTGGCTTCATTCATTTCCTGGTTAAATTCCCGTATCTGGTGCGATCACGAATGAACTATTGAAAAAAATGGGATCTTCTTCTTAGTCGAATCCCTTTCGCATACACATGTACATAAATTTATATACATTAAATGCCAATTTGGATTATCCCCTCTTTTTTCAAGTTTTGACATAAATCACTACTGGTACATCTGTGGAATACAGGCCTTGAATATATTTGATGACAGGATCAAATTACATGACTTAAATATAGTGCAGACAGGAAAAAAATTATCTGACTTATCTGTAGTGCAACCAGGCCACATATTTCATGACATAAATATACTGAAACCAGGACACAGAATACATGACCTAAATAAAGTGCAACCAGGACACAGATTACATGACCTAAATAAAGTGCAACCAGGAAACAGATTACATGACCTAAATGAAATGCAACCAGGATACAGATAAAATGACATACATATAGTTCAACCAGGATACAGATAAGATGACATAAATATAGTGCAACCAGGACACATATGACATGACATTAATATAGTGCAACCAGGACACAGATTACATGATATAAATATAATGCAACCAGGACACATATGACATGACCTAAGCAAAGTGCAACCTGGACGCTGAGTACATGAGCTAAATACAGAGCAAACAGCACACATATTACTTGACCTAAATATAGTTCAGAAAGTACACAATACACATTACTAAAATATAATATAATGCAGATAACATGACCTAAACATAGTGCACAAAGGACAAACATTACGTGACTTATATTTAGCACAACCAGGGCTAACATTGTGGTGGTCGAGAGGTAGCGCTCTCGACTGTCATACCGATGGTCACGGGTTCGAATCCACACGAAGGTGAGGATTTGTTCTCGCGGCCTGAGGAGTCCCCGAGTCACCCAGCTCCGAATGGGTACCTAACTAGACAATAGTTCGGCGGCTGGGGTAATGCGTGGAACCCCTATAGCCGTGGCCTGTGACCGCTGCATCACTTGCCAACAGATCATCTCTCATGGTCTGTGGACGCAATTATCTTCTGCATAGAAGGAGCGTCTGTATATATAAGATAAGATAAGATAACGTTGAATGAATACAATTTAAGGGAGACACGGAACAATCTCCATGTCCACTAAACGACTCTATGCACAGCATCTGTCGCCTAGCATTAAAAAAGAGAGAATACATCCATTTCTCATATGCATTTACCATCATTGGAACATGTATCTATGAATTTATCTCTTTTTGATCTTTGTACGTCTCATTAAAAATGTTAATTTGTTTTTTTAAAGCCCTTTGGTCTGGACAATAGCTAAACTGGTGGGAAAGAACCGGTAGTTAAAATCCAGATGCGCATGAAGTTAAGGACAATATCCCAAGGAATCTTTTTTTTTTTTTTGTTCCGATTTCAGTTGGATTATCTTGTTTCCAAACGAAGACTACGTAATAAGTCTTATCTGACTAGCAAGTTAGTGGTTTTTACTTTCTAAGTTACCCACCACGTAACTCTATTTAACTAAACGTCATCAGCACACCTAGTTGTCATTTAAATAGCAAATTATCATCGCTATAACCTCACTTTATTTACAAATTCAACAAATATATATCGTTATCATTTAAATAGCACATTTTCTAAAATGTGTAAACATCATAATAACAATATCAAAAACGTTCAAATAAAGAATATACATTACATAAAATAAACTCATCAAACGAATTCATCAAAAAATACTATCATTCAAATTCGTTAACATTCAAAGTTTCCGAACACACACACACACACAAACACTCCCCACCCCACACACACACAAACAAACCACACAAACTAATAGCAAATTAAATTTTCTAATTTAAACAAATACAATGACAAATAATTCATCTTTACTAAAAAATTATTATAAAAACTAATTAACCAAAGTAAATTTTGTTGTCACACAAAATAAACACAAAAACTTATTTCACATCTTTCATCATGGAAAAGCTCAATAAAAAAGAAATTATCACAAGTAGAAAAATAATCTTAGCTTAAAATATATCTGTCATTACAAACTTTTCACAAACTGATTGAACTCATCACACAAACATTTCACAAACTGATTGAACTCATCACACAAACATTTCACAAACTGATTGAACTCATCACACAAACATTTCACAAACTGATTGAACTCATCACACAAACATTTTACAAACTGATTGAACTCATCACACAATCATTCAATAAACAATCAGCCCATGAAATCTCATTTATTAAAAATATCATTTTTTAAAACTTTCCAAACATTGATTAATATTGTATCTCAATGCTAGATTAGCAGACCTAAATTCTTTATCTTGTAGTAATTAGGCTGCATGTTTTTATTTTTCTAGGTTCGTTCAAAACTACCAGACTGCAAGATTATGATTATTTCTGTAATACTAAATCAACTAAAAATTATTTATTATTATTACCATTGGTATCTCACAGATCCCTGATGCCTAGTCTAACATTGGAATACGTCTAATATTTTATTTACAGTTTTACTATTCTCATATTGACGAAATCTTTGAGCTTAATTAAAGAAAAATGATTACAGATAGTGATTTTGAAGCCCAGTTGGTAAGTCAGTCTACGTGTACATCTCTTTATTTGGGGTTCATCTCTTTTTTGGGGGGTTCATCTCTTTATTTAGGGTTCATCTCTTTATTTGGGGTTCATCTCTTTATTTCGTGTAGAGAAAACAGGTTAATCAATAGGCAATGAGTGTGCCTATAAAAAGGCAAAAGAAAACGAAGAGTGTTTAAGCAACAAGCCTTCCTTTCTGATACCGCGAAGCACTTTAGAATTACTGCACAGTTAAATTCGTTAAAATTTCTTATGGAATCTGTTTTTGTGGGTGTTAAAATTTAGGATACAAAATGTATTCCTGCCACTTTTCACTTGATTGTGTCTCTTTCAACAAACCTTAAAAGTAACCTTCCATTTGAGCGTGTAAGAGAACATGATTCCTATTGGAGAAACAGATATAAATTGGAAAAAATATACAATTGATAGCCACCAAAATAATAAAGAAATTAATGAACATTTTGTAGACACAATAAACAACATAAACCTAGAACAGATAGTAAAAAAAGCAACTAGGAAAAACAAAATACTAGATTTATTCCTAACAAACAGACCATGACTAGTAGTAGACTGCACAATAATTCCTGGGCTGTCTGACCATGATATTGTTAGGGTAACCAACACAATAAAAACTAAAATAAATAAGATGCCTAGAAGAACAATATATCTGTGGAATAAATGCAACTTAATAAAGTTACACCAATCAGCTTCTAATTTCCAACAAAACATCCTAAGTAAATTCAGCATAGTTAGCCCTGTAGAAGAAATATGGAAGGAAATAAAAGCAAATGTAAAAACCATAATGGATCAGAATGTTCCAAAAAAAATAGCTTCAAATAGAATTAATAAATGCTGGTTCAATTTTAATTTTAAAAAGTATTGCAAACTAAAGGAGAATTTATTTAAGAAATTTAAGGCTACCAATTTAGAAAGGATACACAAAAAATACTGAAAAATTTAACACCTGACACAAAAACTTAGCCGTAACCTCCAAAATAATTATATAAACAATGTGATAACTAAAGATAACAATAAAAACTTATGGTCCTTTATCAAATCTAAAAAAATGGAGCCTTCAGGTATAGCCACATTAAAAGGCTCAAATTATAAAACCTATAATGATAATGAAAATAAAGCTAATATCCTTAACAAATATTTTGCATCATAATTTTCTGCCTCAGGCGACAAGAAAATTTCAATAAATTTAAATAAATTTGAAGAAATAGGTAACATAACTGTAGATGAGATAGGTATACATTCACTCCTAAGAAACTTTAAAATAAACAAAGCTACAGGCTCAGATGAATTACCTGCCAGGTTATTAAAAGAATTAAGCAATGAACTGTCCCCAATCCTTGTAGTTCTTTTTCAAGCCTCTCTAAACCAGGGTAAAGTTGCCCAGGATTGGAAATTAGCCAATGTAACGCCACTTTTTAAGAAAGGTGATAAGTCAGACACTTGTAATTACAGACCTGTATCACTTACTAGTATCACATGTAAATTACTGGAACACATAACATACAGCAGAATAGTTAACCACCTTGACAAATATAATGCCTTATGCCCACACCAACATGGCTTTAGAAAGAACAGATCATGTGAAACACAATTGATAGGCCTAATAGATGATCTATCAAAAGGCTTAGACAATAATGATCAAATAGATACAATATTACTAGACTTCTCAAAAACATTCGACAAAGTTCACCACCTTAGTTTACTCAAAAAACTTAAATACTTTGGAATCTCAGGTCCCTTACATCACTGGATCCAAGATTTCCTATTGGGTAGGGAGCAAACTGTAATAATTAATGGTTCTAAATCTACACCAATAAAGGTTAACTCAGGAGTTCCACAAGGAACTGTCCTAGGTCCCTTACTATTTTTAATTTATATAAATGACTTACCCAACAATATTTCAACAGGAACTAAAGTTAGGTTATTTGCTGACGATTGTATAATCTATAGAACAATCAAGTCAGAACAAGATAGCAAAATTTTACAAAAAGACTTAGATGAATTAAAAAAATGGGAAACTAACTGGAGTATGTCCTTCCACCCAGAAAAATGTCAACTGCTAAGAGTAACAAAGAAAAACAAACAAATAAATTCAAAATACTTCATTCATGGAAAAGAACTAACCCAGACTAAAGATGCGAAATACTTAGGAGTCATAATAAATTAGAAACTATCTTAGAATCCCCATGTCAATGAAGTTATTAAAAAATCAAACAAAACCTTAGGCTTTAAAAAAAGAAACTTTTACAAATGTATATGCATCTTCAGTATGGGACCCATCCACCAAAGAAAATATTGATAAGTTAGAGCAAATACAAAAAAGAGCTGCCAGATTCATTACTGGAGAATATTCAAAACTGACAAGAGTAACACCATTAGTTAAATCATTAAACCTTGAAACACTAGAGGATAGAAGAACCAAGAGTAAATTAGTAATTATACATAAGGCAATTAATTCTAATTTAGAAATACAACACAAAGATAACCTAATACAACCCTCAAATAGACATAAAGATAAAAACACCTTTCTTATTCCATATGCAAGAACAAACACATACAAGTTTTCTTTCTTTCCGTCCGGTATTCGGGCGTGAAATGGGTTGCCTGAAGAAACCAGAAAATCCACCACTTTATCATCTTTTGAAACTCTAGTAAGAATACAGGACTAAACACAAACCATAGAAATACGTAGGACGCAATAATCTTCTGTACAGAAGGAGCGTCTGTAACATATAAGATAAGATAAGATATTAAATGCATATCCTGAAAATTTGAACTATGATTTAAATACTGAACTACAACAGTTTCACGCATATTTCCTCAAAAAGTTTCGTGCCTAAAAATCTGAAAATATGTTGAGGCATGCAGAAATGTACAACGTAATTTTTATAGAGAATATTGAGTGTGCATTGTGCATCTCCAAATAAAAATAACATATTTTAAACATTCTGTTCAACTGAGCACTCTTTGTGTTAAAAATGTATGCGTAAGACGAACATCATACATTCATACTTGCACACATCAATACATACAAACATATGGATATACATATAATATTTAAACCAATGCATACGCTTTTTTTTACAGCAGATTATTTACATTATACACTTATCAACGATTTATGCATATACTTGCTTTTTTAATAGAGCTTGAATGCATTTTTGTGTGTGTATTTTTGTGCGTGTATTTGTCTGTGTATATGTTTGTGTGTGTGT
>MUZC01000865.1:82279-113531 GCA_002072015.1 Radix auricularia
GTAAGAGACCAATACGATTCTTTTAATAGAGCTACCAGAAACGACACTAAAGGCAACCAAAATTACCAAGACAAGAAAAAGGAGTGCCTTAAAGCAGTGGTTCTCACCCTGTGGTCCGCGGACCACTAGTGGTCCGCGAAGATTTGCCAGGTAGTCCGTGAGAAAAGCATGAAATCTACGCACTGTATGATTAATCGAGAAAGACTAGCAAGTAAAAGAATTAACACAGACTTAAATATATTTCTGATCTGGCCATAATGGTTTTTTAATTTTATCAAGCTCGTCAATTAAATTCTCATCTCTTTGATTTCTTAGCTCGCAAATGAATCTTGAACGTTAACAGTTACTAATGTATACTGAAGTTCGCTGGTTATCTGACTGTTTTAATTACGCAAGATGACGTAAGATATTTTCATGTAGAAATAACTCAAAGCTTGTTGATAATTTGAACCATGGCTAATTGGTTGCTGTTCTGGCTTACTTGGCTGAAATGTCTGAAAAGCTCAATAAACTTAATTCCACTCGGCAAGGAAAGCAGATACATTATATGACTCTCAGTGACAGAATGTCTGCTTTTACGAAAAAGCTTGATCTTTGAAAAAAAAAAAAGATTATTTCAAGGTAACTTTAAGATGTTTGATAAATTGTACGAAATCACCGAAAAACCAGAAAATGCAGAAATAATTTTTAGTAGTGGCCCGTAGCTAAGGCACATATTTTTCAAGTGGTCCTGGAATTCCAAAAGGTTGAAAACCACTGGCTAACAGAA
Source organism: Radix auricularia (assembly GCA_002072015.1). NCBI lineage: Eukaryota > Metazoa > Mollusca > Gastropoda > Lymnaeidae > Radix > Radix auricularia. The sequence continues at coordinate 83,049 of MUZC01000865.1, forward strand.
TGGTTAATATGCGTCCCTTTGCTGCATGCTGTGACTCTTTAAAAAGATAAATCGTACTTCCCCAATTCTCATGTGGAGGGAGTAAAGTGGGAGAGGGGAGGGAAGGTCTCTCCTCTAACGGGCTTGTATCGGAGTGTCAAAGCAAGTTGGATTAATTTCATATGAAACATCAGGCACCGCCTTTCTTTCCTGTCCATCTGTGATAAAACTTGTTGCTCAGTAGGATCAACTGTTAGGAAAAAAAACACCAACAAAATGCCCGAGAAAATCTAGGTTCAGTATATTATTTATAACCGGAAATCCAAAATTAATTTATCCAGCTACGTACATCGTCTGTAAGGAATTAGCTGTTGAGTGAAATCAGAAAACACAAGTACTACGGTATCTTACTTGACTCCAAATGATCTAGGACACTGGAAAAGCTTTCTCAAGTCATCAGATTTGTGGATGTGGATTTACAAACTAAAAAATAACTATCAAAGAATCATTTTCAGATTTTGAACAGATACATTCCAATGACGCAAAAAGCCTTGAAATAGTTATCATAGAGAAAATGTAATCTAATAGAATACCACTATCCGATTGTCGGTCACGATGTTATGACAATGCTTCTGTAATGATCGGGAATGTATCCGGCATTCAACAGCGAAAATGTGCTAGAAATTACAGAGCATTGTTCATCAACTGTGGCAACCAGTGTCTGAAACACGTTGGATTGCACGATCAGAAGCTGTTATAGCAATTTATGAAGGACTAGATGACATGTCAGAGATGTTGGAAAAATTATCAGAACATACAAATATGACGCCTGACATCAGAAGTGATGCAGAGGCTTTGTTGGTTGGTATATAAAACTTTAACTTCTTTGATTTTAAACATTTCTGGAACATCATACTTGATAAAATTGATAGTGTCCAAAAATGATTCCAGAATCCTACTGTGAGTTTCAAGGAAGCTTAATCTGATCTTGAATCGCTTGGGCAAGAAATTGTCAACATTCGTGTTAATTTGAGCCATGTTGCGGTAGACAATAGGAAAGAAGATGCAAAACTTGGAGAATCGAGGTTGACAGAAGATTAGACGACATCGGAGGATGCCGTCGAGAATTAAAAAGAGATGCAGAACTTTGTCCATAAGAAGAAATTGCACCTGCCATGAACAGCGAAATTGATAAACTCCAACAGGAGATATCAATACGGATTTTACGTCTTAAACAACCTGAATAACAAAATTAGATTTTTAATAGACGTCAAATCTCTTCTTGCTGAAACAAAAGTCGATACGCTTCATTAAAATTGCTTAAATTTGGCTAATTTCTACGAATTGTGTACATAAATCAAACTCTAAAAAATGATGCTCAGTACTCGGACTGAAGTTCTACAGGAAACTATTTTGGATCTTCTCGAATTTATTGTTTCATATGGAGATGGCGTATTTCCGAATCTGAGCATTTCAATTCAAATACTTTTAAAAATTGCTGTTTCAACTAATAGCTGTGAGCGGTCCTCCAGCAAAGTAAACCTTATTACCACGTTTTTATTAGTTTGCTTTCTTGTCTGTCCGGGGCAAAAATTGAATTCCTTTTTTGAACCACTTCTGATCATCCAATTTTGATGAAATTTTGCATGCATACTTGATTCACATGACAATTTAATATTTCATTAATTATAGTACTCAATTCTACTTAATTATAGTAATTATACTAAAAATAAAGATGTATGACGTCATTAACATGAAAATTTCAAGGGAAGTAACATAACCAGGGAATTTTCATATTTTTAGTTATTTCCCATGTCTTAAAGACATTAAATTTGAACTAAAAAGTATAAAATAAAAATATTTTTAACAAAGTTTTTAAGATACCACGTTTTGTGAACTAAAAAGAAGAAAATAAATTTTTTCTTGGGCTATGTTGGAACTTCCCTTCCCCTGGGCTGAGCCAGAACTGTTTTGTTGGATGCACATTGTGGACATTTTGTACATACACACTCTTACACACCAAAATATTTTCGAACTGAAAACGTNACGTTTTCAGTTCGAAAATATTTTGGTGTGTAAGAGTGTGTATGTACAAAATGTCCACAATGTGCATCCAACAAAACAGTTCTGGCTCAGCCCAGGGGAAGGGAAGTTCCAACATAGCCCAAGAAAAAATTTATTTTCTTCTTTTTAGTTCACAAAACGTGGTATCTTAAAAACTTTGTTAAAAATATTTTTATTTTATCTTAATTACGTGCTTCAATGGATCAAGATCGTCTGGATGATCTTGCACTCCTTAGCATCGAAAGGAAACACTTGAGAATATCATATTTAACAGCGAGATTGACGACATTCAAATCAAGGAAGATCAACTTATTTTAGATTATGTCTATTCGAGTCATGCATAATTAGTAGAGTTTTATTTTCAAATAAATTGTTTATAATCGTATAGAGAATTATTAGTCTGTATTATATCTCATTAAAATATCATTTGCTTCAAAAAATGAACCATAAAAACCTTAAAATTTCAATTATTTATTTTGGGGGGGGGGGGGGCGCTCAGTGAGCCTCAGAATTTTTCGGTCCGCCAAGGGGCGCAGAATTTGTGTCATGCCCCCGGGCGCACGTGACCCTAGCTACGCCACTGTCTGAAGCTTTGTTTATTTTATAGATTTTTTAAAGAGTGACTTTATACCTATCTCGTCTGCAGTTATGTTACCTATTTCTTTGCTTTTATTTAAATTTATTAAAACTTCCCTGTCGCCTGAGGCAGAAAAGGATGATAAAAATATGTGTTAAGCATGTTAGCTTTTATTTGATAAAGGACAGTGAGATTTTTCTCTTTGCTTTTTTCTCTCTTGAGTATATTACATAGTTTATATATTAATTTTAGGGGTTTTGATTCATTTGATGTGTTTATTTTTTATTCTTTAAGTATTTTTAATGCACCCTTTAAATTGGTGGCCTTAAGTTTTTTTAAAATAAGAAGTACACTATCTGATTGTATTACTTACCTTCTAATAAACACATTTTTTGAAATAAAGAAAGTCGTAAAATTGTTTCAAAAACAAGAAAAAAAATTAAATTATCAAGTTTACCGACGCCACCTTTGTTTCAGCTTCTGAGTGAACGAAAAAATATTTTAAACAATGTAAACATTATTTTCGGTCGGGTTTTATAGCGGATAAGAGGGGGGGGGACTGAGCGGGCTAAAGCCAGGGGCCCCCGACGGTTTAAGGGCCCCAAAAATTTTTATATTCATAATAAAAGTGTACAAATGTTTGCACGAACCCTTGAAACTATAATTTTTCAATAATTTTATAAAAATTTACTATATAACTGATCGCCATTCAGACCTGATAGTGTTAATAATCGATTTGAAACGTAATTTAATTGGCTCACTTAGAGAACTTAGTTTAAACTATAATTTATATTTTTAAAATTTCTTTATTTTGGGCAAGCTTCGCTGGCGGTGTGGAGAGAGTACAGGGCGAGATGCAACCGGTAAGGGGTTCGATTCCCAGCATTGGAAAATAAATGTTTTCTTTTCACACCCAATTGTAACATATTGCAAATCTTTCAAACAGTTATTTATTCGTGTTCGTTCATTTTTTAAAATTAATATTTAGTTACAGCTTTTAACAGTCATTTTATTTTAAGGGACGCCGGCTGGATAGGACCCCCGTTTCATTGCAGCCCGGGACCCCGTGCAATCTTAATCCGCCCCTGGTCGGCTGTCATTGAATTTCGTACACTTAATTAGAAACATCGGAATTTAAAAAATTAAATCTCTTTCCACGTTGTTTAAAAACAGAAAGGAATCGATTTCCACCATTCAAAATAGTTCAATATTTCTACTTTTCTTATAAATGTCTTTACAGAAGTGAGACCTCTGTCAATAAATTAATTGAGATGAGGCCGCGGGCATGTAAAAATTGTCTCGCATTGGCTGGTTTTGGCCGCGGGCCGTACTTTAGACATCCCTTGACAAAAGCGTCTAAAAGTAATTCAAATTCATGCTAGGATCTAATTCGCTCTTAAGGACATTACTATTTTGATATGAATATTTTTATTTTACCACTCCCATTCGCTTTTTAAAAATATTTAACGAAAACTTAATATTAAAAAAAAACCATGGCATTGCTGAATAAAACTGGACCTGATTTTAAAAAAATTATATTTCCCATCTCGTTTGCAGCACTTTATTTACTTACAAGTTTAACAATTAAAACTGTTCAAAAGTGCCCTACCAAGTATTTCTTAAAAATCATCATGATAACACTAAATACAATCTTCAGAATGATGACAAAAACATATTTTTCTTTCTTGCCAAGGTAATAGCTGGGTGAGAACACTGGGACATTTTAATAAATCTTTGAAAGTCTTACGTATTTAAGTAAATCTCCAGAGCAAAGAAGATATAAATGTGCCAATAAGCATGAAGATTTATCATAGCTGTGGGGTTGACCAATCAGTTTTAAAGTGGAGCGGGTTGGGAGGCATATCTCAAAACCAACAATGTTTCTTGCGTTCTTCCTTCACGGAATAACATATACTTAGTCGTGTCGGGGTTATCACATTCTGTGTTCAAGTCCCCGCTGAAACGATATTTTAAATTTGTTTTAGATGTCTATTTTTGTGTCCGTTCCAACCTTTCACCTTTTCTCATTCGTTGCGAACATAACCAACGCTCTGCATGTATTTCACGGAAAAAAACTTCGTTCCCCATTATACCAATTCCGTCAGCTGACAGCAACGTGTTTCAATCGGTTCTGATTTCTCCCTGCCACTAATTGTTCGCATTCTGTTCATCATTTTTGTGAACACGGCTACAGCTTCACATGTATTTCATGGAAACAACACAACAACAAAAATAATAAATGTTTTGTTTTTTTTAAACTTTTTTTTTCATTCAAATTAAAATTTGTTATTCCTAAAATTGAGAAAATTAAATGAAATCGGAAATAAACAAACACATGTTATGTCTTCCTCTGGTTCCAAATTTAAATATTCCAAATTTAAATATTCCAAATTTGATCCTATGACAAATTCAATAATGAATATTTTATATTTTTTATATTTCCAGAAATGTGTTTTGCATTGCCTCAACTGCCTCTAACAGATTGTTGGACAGCAAGTTATGACATTGTAATATTTCTAGATTGTCGGGACGAGATAAGTTTCCAGTACGAAATTTATTCTTCGTTGTACAACTATTTTTCCTCCAACAGTTTAAACAGAATTTCATTAATTACCTTCAAGCATCATGGTTCCACAAAGAATGACAGCTTTTTCAATGCACATCACGGATTTATTGTAAAATTACAGAGTGAGTGCTCCAGAGAAATGTCATTCTATGACATGTTAAATACCGTCGGAAGCGGGTTTCAAAGTGGCAGAACGTGGGCGAAAAAGCTAGCTTTTTTAATGATACTAGCCAATTTTAAGAGCCCTAGGATTGATGATAATTTTTTACGGCAGGTGAGACATCACAAAAATCAAATGGGAATACAAAGGATTTTTGTTATTTTAAATAAGTATAACGATTACAATGAAAATATAAATGATTTATTTATTTATGATTCAAACCTGAAAATTTCTAAAATTCCCCTAATTAAGTATTTAGGCACTCTATGCAGTGGTTGTAGTTCGGATCAAATTTCGTTCATTAGTTCAGACACAAATTATAAAAAATGTTATTCTTTGGGAAGTTCAATTGGTAGACGTTCAATCTCGGATGCTATGTCTGAGTGTACGGGCGTATTTGATTTAACACACTTAGATTCTAAAGAAGAAATTAACTTTGTGAGATCTATGTTAATACATCTTTTAATAGATCTTAAAATCCTCAGAGCATCTGTTGTAATTAAAACAAATACTCATAAACGATTTGTCTTAAATGCAAGTGGCGCTAACACTCATAGACTTGATGCTAACAAAGATTTTTGTACAATTTGGTTATTTGAGTATCCACTAAGAAAATCATGTACAGACATGTGGAATAATCCATCTAAAAATATATGTGAATATGCTGACAAATTCATGTCACTACCATGTAATGATCCAATTATTAGTTTAAAATTGTGTGAGGTTGACTTAACCTTATATACAATTACTAACAAACACCCACTGGTATTTGAACTATCTTACAAAAAAGTTACATTCGGTGAACCAACTTTAATACCAAAAAACTATTTTCTTGGTCTCCTAAAAGATAACAAAATCTACGATGAGAATTTATATCATATAGGAAAAACAACTTACGTACCAATAAACTGCCAAGTTGATGATAATAGTGACTTTTTATGTCAACACATTGTTAAGTGTCATTCAAATGATAACTACAGGATTTCATTTTGTAACGCACCTGTTCAATATATTTACAAAAATTCGTTTACAAAAAAGTATTACAACTATAAGGTTGTAAATATAAGTTTACAACATATTTATGAAGAAAACAATATTAATTTAACTGGATTAAATGGTACAAGAAAAAAAGTTTTACCCTATATAAATACGTTAAAAGAAAGTATGTTTCAATTACAAGACGATATTTATTCAAAAAATTATAGCATAGTACCATGCAAACATGAAGATAATGTAATAAAGCAAAGTTTAAGACAAAGAGAAAACGTTAGTTCTTTGAAAAATGATACACCGAATAATATTTTGTCACCATCAGTAGCTAAGCAATATCTATCATTTGAGAATGAAATTGACTGTAATGAAACTATTTGTCCCGCTAATTTTATCACATGTACATCGTCACAATGTGTTTTTTTAGGAGAAGAATCAAATAATTCAAGTCCTAAATGCTATTCTTTAAAATCTTCTGAAACTGATCTTAGTGAATATTTTCATTGTTCTGTACGCCTGAAGTCAACACTTAGACGAACCTGCTTCATTGACGATTTGCCATATATTATCAAGCCTTTTTATAAACAATACGTATGCGATTTTCTATGTGAAAATGGTTTTAAGTGCATTCAATGGCATAAAGAAACAACTATTGAAAATAAAAAGTTGTATAAATACAAGGTTTTTGAGAAACGTGTTGATATTTTGTTCAATAATGGTAGCTATAAAATACACCCTGAAGAAATTCAAATTCTTTCATTGTTTGATATCGTAGAAATATATGTGCCTGAATGTAGAATAAGTGATATGCTTCATTTTTTCCAGGATTTCAATATGTCTCAACTGATTAGTTTGGATCTTAGTAATAACAAATTAGTTGGAAGTTGGCATTTAGATGGCATAGGTTCTTTAAGACTACTGAGATTTCTAAATCTTTCTCACAACGTTTATTTCAGTATTAAAACAGAAATAAATTGTCCTATATATTTAGAGCATATTGACCTTTCTTATACAAACGTCGATAGTATTCCATCACCTATCTTTGACAAACTAGTTTACTTAAAATATCTATACCTTAGTTATACCAAAATAAGTAATTTTAAAACAATCGGATTGAAACCTTCTTTTGATTTAAACGTTCTTGATTTAAGAAATCTATCACTACAACTAATAAAGACAAACTATTTTGACAATCTTACAATACAAACGTCTTTGTTTGTTTCCAACTACAAGTTTTGTTGTCCACAAATAACTGGCCCACAAATGCCACAACACAAATGTTTTTCCCCTGAAGGTCCTCATTTGTCTTCATGTAAAGATCTTATTGGTGACTCAAACAAGAGAATCATTTTATGGCTAGTAGGGCTTGTAGCATTTGTATCAAATTTGATCGTTGTAGTCTACAGATTAGTTTGGGACAAAGGAACTCTAAAGAAGTCTTATGGGCTTTTTGTGACTTGTCTTGGTATGTCTGATTTAAATATGGGACTCTATCTGCTTGTCATTGCAGCAGCTGATAGTTATTTTAGAAGTCTCTATGTTTTAAATGATACGAAGTGGAGAACCGGAAACATTTGCAAGTTTGCTGGTTTTTTAGCTCTATTTTCAAGTGAATCATCAGCGTTTTTTATTTGTCTTATTACAATAGATAGATATTTAATTATGCGTTATCCTTTTGGTGAGCACAGTTTCTCAAAGAAAGGTGAAACATGTGCCCTTATATTGACCTGGTCCGTTAGCTTTATACTCGCCTTGATTCCAACTTTTCCTCTTGACTGGGATATTTACTCATCCAACAGTATGTGCTTGTCACTACCGTTAAATATTGTAACAAACAAAGGCTGGATATATTCGTTTTGTGTTTTAGTTGTACTCAACTTTTTAACATTTCTACTTATTTTTATGGGTCAGATTTCCGTGTTTGGTTTGTTTGCGAAACATAAATTTCCAGAAACTTCTATGATAAAGAAAACCAGAAATGTTGATTTAGCTTTAGCCAAAAATTTAGCTTTTGTTGCTATATCAGATTTCTTGTGTTGGTTCCCCATTGCCGTAATGGGATTTATATCACTTTCTGGCTACAAGTTTGGTAGTGAAGCCTACTCCTGGTCAGCCGTACTGGTCATTCCAATCAACTCGGCATTAAATCCTATTATATACACAGTCCCAACAATTACAAGGAAGCTACGCAATGTGTATTATTACAAACAAAGTGTAGAAACTTTCATGGAAACTGCTTAAAACTGGATTATATTCATTTACATCTAAACTAATTACTATTAGTTTTATTCCTGTAAGTTTTAAAAAATGCGAATGTTTGGTATGTAATCTTTAATCTTTTATAGTATTACTAGCAGTCCCGCGTCGTAGCATACGCCGCTCACGATTTAGTGACGGGTGACATTTTATGAAAGTAATTGTTGAAGAGAATGTGTGATTACTTTTCTGTCACTGAGCACAACGGAGAGCACGAAGTTATTTTCCAATGTCGAGAAACAAAGCTTAGATTCTACAGCCATATTGTTGCGAAAAAATTTTGGAAATGAACAAACACAATCATTTTTAAAAATTAAAAAAAAATATGTCTTAGCTGGGTTATGAACCTACGAACTTCCGAGTGTTAGGCAAGTGTAGTAACCACGACACTACGAATACATGCTATCCTGTTATTCTGATAGAACACAGCAATTGACCTCAATTGAACGAATGGTTTGTCTCGATGACCTCCATCCTCTGCACTACCTTTTCTTGCAAGAATTTATATATATATATATATATATTGAAATAAGAAAGATGTAACGGAACTTTTAAACCAATTTTGTATTATTTGTTTTGATGCAATTAAAGAGTTCTTTAATTGGATATATTTTCACTATTTGGTGTATTACAAAACATCGTTTTCCTCGTTTTTTAATTGATATTAGTGTTTATAGTTTCCCCTTTTAAATGGTGTTAATATTAAACAGTAAATTTCAGACAATTTTAAATGCTTTTACAATTTTACAGTGTCTTATGCACTTATCATTTTCATAAAATATATATGCATTAATAATATCACACGTATTGAAAGGTACTATTCTAAAATATTAACATAGCAAAGATCATATGTACGTGTGTATACATTTGTTTATATAAGGGCTCGGATATTGACAATTAATTTCTAGATTAATTAGTAAAATATGTATCGATTAAAACTATTTTAATAGAAAAATAGCAATTAAAATTAAGAAATTTTTTTTTATTCATTAATAAAAATGAATTATTAATAATTAATAAAAGTTTTTTCTTACTACAAACTTCAAAAGTCTACTTTTAAAAAATATTTAGAAAGTGTAAACTTTGAAACAATAAGGAAAATGATATGATCATAATTTAAACATTGTTTTTTTACTAAACTAACAATAACATAAATTAAATTCATTGACATTATAACAAACTACTTTTATTTAAATATTCAATTTAAAAAAAAAAAAATACTCAAGTTATGAGCATTTTTAAACAAGTAGGAAAACAACATAGCGAAAAAAAGTGATTATGAGGTCTTTGAAAAAAAATAATAGCTCTTGAACCCATTAAGATTATCTTTATGTCTTTTTTAACCATCAAACAATTTTTAAACAGCTCTATTAGTTTTATAATTTTACAATTAATTTGAAATTTCCATTCAAGTGCCTAACTTTGTATTACCAATTTACATTATTTTTATTGCTAACTATGTTTAAAAATGTGTACTGATTTTTTAAATATTTATAGTTAATTAGAAGTTAAACTACATATTGAAATACGCTAAATACAAATCCTGATTCTTTTAAAAAATATTTATAAAAGTAATTGTTATTGTTATGAGATTTTAAATATAATGTTTTTACAACTAATGAGGCTTTTATTTAACTTGTTACTAGCTTGAACTAACTTTTGAGAAATTAATCTTAATATGCAGTTTTTTTTTCTCCATAGTATGCATAACTTTGATTTCATTTTTAGTTTTAGTACAGAAGATTCTTAACTTTCAAAATGTTTTTAAACAGGGGAATTTATATCAGAAAGTAAAAATGTTAATTACCTTTTTTGTTACCTATTCATTTTAATGACGTCATAATTTTATTGTAGATTTAAAAAAAAAATTATAGGCAATTTTTCCAAAGTTAATGATTAAGTTTAAATTAATCGATAACAGCCCTAGTGATTATGGTTGTTATCAATAAAATTAAATTTAACCGTTAACTTTTGAAAAATTACCGATTAATTAATCCATAATTTTGTTAAAGCTAAAAATAAAGATGTATGACGTCATTTAACTGAAAATTGCAAAGGGAGTAATAAAAACAGAAAAACAGGCAATTGATTTTTGTTTATTGAGTAATTTTTAAAACATAGATACCAATTTCAAAAAAGTTAATAAGGGTATTAAAGTTTAAACACTCGGATGAAAATTTCATATTAATTTCAAAAATATAGAAATAATATAGCTGTATAGAATTTGTTCGATGATTAACAAAAACATAAACATCATATTTTATTTCCAAGTTATGATTTTTATTTCTTAGACAAAATGATCACTTTTTTTTACTACGTTGTTTTCTTTCATATTGTGAGCCCTAATATGGCATTTTTAAAATTGCCCGTAACTTAAGTATTTAATTTGATTCAAATTTAAAAATATAATATTGCTAGGAGATATTTTTAAAATATAAGTAGTTCAATATAATGTCAATGAATTTTAATTTTAATTAATTAAAAGCAATGGCTTTTTACATCATGCTCCTAGTAAAACAGGTTATTTTAAGGTTAACACTTTCGAAGACTCCTTTTTAAATGGAGACAATTGTACGTAAAAAACGTATTAGGGCTGCGGAAAATATCGATTAATTTCTTGATTAATTGGTAAAAGTTTTTATGGATTAAAATTATTTTAATCTATAAAATAGCGATTAAATTTAAAGAATATGTTTCAAACAATCCTGACGATTTATTATAAATAATTAATTTTTAATAATTAACAATGATTAGCTTCCTTTGCGTACAAACTTCTCCATTGAAAATATATACATATAAAGTGTAAACTTTAAAATAAGCTGTTTTTATATGGAAAATGACACGAAAAAAAATATATCTTTTTTCCTTAATTAACAATAAAAATTTTTTAATTCATTGACTTTATGTTGAACTACTTATATGTAAATTTCAAAAAATGTCAATTGCCTGTTTTTGTTACTTCCCTTAAAATTTTCAGTTTGATGACGTCCTACATCATCTTATTTCTCGCTTTAATAAAAATTATCGATTAATTATTTGGTAATTTTGTAAAGTTAACGATTAAATTTATATTAATCGATAACAGCCCTAATATATATAAATATACGGTCAAATATACCCTAGTAATAGAAGTGTACTGCCATACATTTGTGTAAGTATGTCACTTATTGTTTTTTTTTTCTTCAGATTTCTTTGATAAATTTTGCTCTGGGTTTACTTTGAGAATACAATTTATAGTTGGTAAGAAATATACAAATGGGATATTTCATTCTCTAAGATAAAGATAATTTCATTCACGATAAAGAGCAATGAGGAACAACAAAATCAATTCAATAAAAAAATTGGTAAACATTCATAAAAAAATATCTTATAGCTTTCGATAAGGCATAACAAGAAATAAAACACTTCAAGTCTATCACACGCTGAAAGAACTTAAGTTTTAAAAATCTAAAAAGCTCAGCAAAATAAAATATAATAAAACATTAAAATTTTCACAAATATATATAGTTCATTTTTGTATCTTTTATAAAACACAATAGCTATTTATTAATACAATATAATATATATTATAATGCTTTTTTCGCTAAGCGATTAAATTTGTTATTTATTACTCAAAGACTTATCATGTTATAAATTCTTTCCCTTCTTTTTAACAATATTTATAAATATTATATAATTGGATTTTTAAAGTTAATAAAGGATTTTTTCTTGTTGTTTAGATAATCAATTTTAAGGGAAATTTTATTTTGGTACACCGGGCACGAAAAAGTAGACATATTGCGTTCAATTATAGTTTTAATTGATATGACTCTCCTAATGGCACTACTCATTATAATATATATATTTTTTAAAACATAATTAGACAAAGTGTTTTTTTTTTAAAAATTGGTTTGTTATTCTTCTGCATGTTTTATAAATAAATCATTACAAACCACATTATAAATTTCTTGAGATCTAGCAAAATAAATGTGATGCCAAAATTAAAAACAGGTCACTATTATTCCATACCATTGGCAACTAAACAATTTGCTTTAAATTATTTATAAGTAGATACGGCCCGTAGCGTAGCATACGCCCGGCGAACTTGCTAATAGACAGTACTAAGAAAGTGGGGGAAGTACGGACACAAAATACAGTACGAAGAAATCAGAACAAGGCGAGCGAACGTCGAAGCGGGGAGGTCATCGCCGATGTATTGATGGTCTCAAGACATGCGTACAGTGGTTAGCTACCTGCCCCCACCCTGCACCTGTTTAGCCTTCAAAAATAAAACTATGGTTGACCGATCCTAGTTAGAGTCACTGTGCTCGCTTATTACGGGTTTTTAAAAAAAAACATGACCAGCATACATTTTTAAAGCAAAGAACGGAAGTGAATGTTATAAGCATTGTTGGCCTCAAATAGCCTATCCCCCCTTTTGCAACCACTGCGCTTGAATGGTTTGAGCCCCAGCGAGGGTCATTCATCATGAGATCTTGTTCTGGTAAACTGTGTTTCTAGAGATATTAATTCTTATATTTGTGATACATTTTAAAAAATGGAATGTAGAAATAGAAATTACATTTTGTGAAGAAAATAACGAGAAATAAATCTAAATTTAATATGCTAATAATCAAATAAGACTCATTTATAAAGAATATGTGTAGTGAAATAAATATTTTACCAAAAGAAAATACAGGTGTATTTATTGGGTATCGAAGAATTACAACATCACAAAGATATGTTAGTCTTTAGTGCAAGCATAAGCAATTTAGAGGGGGCTTGAAAATTGAACTAATCTTAGAATATGAAAACTAATAAATTAGGGCTGTTATCGATTAATTTTAATTTAATCGTTAACTTTAAAAAAATTACTGAATAATATATCGATAATTGTGATTAAAGCTGAAAATAAGAAGTACGGCGTCATTATACAGACAATTTTACAAAATGCCCACAACTTAAGAATTTAATTTTAAAAATAAAGAACAATTTAGGATAAATATTTAAATATAAGGAGTTCAATTTAATTTCAATAAATTTCATTTTTGTCATTTTTAATTAAGTAAAATCCATTTTTAAAATATCATTTTCCGTATACAAAAAATTTTTATATTAAAGTTTACAAATTGGAAATATTTCTTTGCTAAATAGAGAAGTTTGTACGTAAAATTGTTTATAATATTTTCCTGAATTTTAATCGCTATTTTATCGATCAAAATAATTTTAATCCATTAAACCTTTTAACGATTTATCGAGAAATTTATCGTTTATTTCCGCAGCCTACTAATAACTAATTCCCGACGTTCTTCCCTTTAAAAGAAAAGCTCGTTCAGTGTTAAACGACGTACATTTTTTTAAATTTCTATTTTTTTTCATGTTATACAAGTTTCCTTTTTTACACATGAGCTTCATTACATTTTAGCAGGAAAATGAAAAGGAACAAAAATATAATTATGACATTTGCTCGAGGAATGTGTTTGCTTATTCAACAAGAAAAGTGCCACTGTGAAAACATTCACAATATGCATCAGAAGCCCAAAATCACAGTAATATTAAAAAATTATAAATTAAGTATAAAGTTAGGGTCTGTTAAATAGATAGATATATGTTTATGTAAAAAATCCATGTAATTAATTTATTTTTTGTAGTTGTAATTTTAATGTCTTTTCAAACCTCGTACTTCCCCGTGAACTTTCAAGGTAATTCTTATGATGCTTAAAAATATGTTAAAATTGTTAAGTCCAATCAGATATATATTTTGTTGGTTCAATTCCTTTTTATATTTAAATACATGATGTGTAAATTCTATTCGATGAATTAAATCCCTCGTCTATCCCGTTTAAGAGGTATTGCCAGATGTGTTTCAGTGATAACATCTTCTTATATTGAATGAGAGCTGTGCATGTTAATATTGTACTTAGTGACTGTAATCATGCGAGCGAACAAATTTAACAGCTGTTATATGATAAGTCTAATATCTTGCTGTTCTCTAACCTTTTGATACCAAGACTAACTTTAGCTGTTTTGAATGAATGAAAACTACAATGTGCTTTATATAACTTTTATTGCGGAAGAAGGGTGCATTACTACTTATAGTAGTTGTTTTGAGCATACTATTCATGTAATTATATACTTTTATTTGACATTGTAAAATAAAAATAAATATTGTATTTTAATGTAATTGTTCTTTTAATGTGTAATATATTGGGATTATTCTTAGGGGAACTCACTCTTGTATTACTGTAGTTTTATATTGTTTGAGTGATGTCCCTTATTTTTATGTTTATTATTGTTTACGCTCTTCAGTCAGTGAGTTAAAAAGTTAGAATAAAATGAAGACACGTTATGGCTCCGTCGTTCGTTGTATTCCTAAATTAAAAACCACTCCAATCCACTTCATTGGCGACGAGGATTAATCATCCATTAAAAAAGAGCACATGCTGACTGAAGAAGAAGCTTGATAGAGCATATTTGATAAGTATTTGTAAAATCAAGGCTCTATATGGCCAGATTAGAGAATTTAATTCGGATGATGAAACCATTCATAATTATATAGATAGGTTAAGTTTCTATCTTGAAGCCAACGACGTGACGATGGAAGCCAAAAAGATAGCTGTTTTGTTAACAGTCATAGGGCCTCAACAATTTAGGCTATTAAAGGACTTATGTGCACCATCTAGTCCAGCTACCAAGAGCTTTAACGAGCTGAGCAAACTCCTCACAAATCACCATGCGCCTGCACCAACAAAGTTCCTGTGTCGAGCCAGATTTGACGGTAGGACTCGTCAACCAAACGAGTCTATTTCAGAATATGTTGCAGCACTACGTCATCTAAGTGAATTCTGTGAATTTGGCGACACCCTGTCTGACAGACTATGTGAAAAGTTTGTCACCGGTCTGAACAGCCCGGATGTGCAGAGAAAGTTGCTTCTCGAGACAGATCTAACATTGGAAAAAGCAATACAACTTGCAACTTCATTCCAGCAGTCATCCGATGCGGCCAGATCTCTGGTGCCGCCAGGGATCCATGCAGTAAACAGCAGGTCAGTCAACAAACACCAACCCCATCAGAGCAATTCAACTTATGCTAAACAGCCTGCAAGTTCTAAACCTAGATCTAAATCTAGTAATAATTATCAAAAATGTCATCGATGCAACGGTCCCCATGCGTCTCATCAGTGAAAATTCAAGTCATCAACTTGCTATAAGTGCAGTAAGCACGGTCACATAGCCAGGGCCTGCTTTGCAAAGTCTTCGTCTGTTGCTAGATCTAGCCAGTCTACACAGTACCGCAACCAAAGGCAGCACTATGTTAACTGTCACCAAGACAGCCTAACACAACAAATGAACCACTCTACCAGTGAAAATGCTCAAAACTGATCCGCAGCCGGAGTTCAACCTGTTCTCTGTGAAATCAACAAGTCATGCTCCCATCAACGTACCAGTTTGTATCAACGGTAAGAGCATAATCTTCCAGCTTGATACCGGAGCATCTCTAACCGTCATCGCAAAGAAGGACTTTGACGCTGTCACAGGAGGATCAGTGCCTCTACAACCATGTCACAAGTGCCTAACAACATACACAGGTGACAATGTTCCAGTGATAGGAGAGTGTATAGTTCATATAAGCTATAATGGTCAAAGTGTTAAACTTCCTCTTCTTGTAGTTGAAGGAAATGGACCACCATTACTAGGTAGGAACTGGTTAGTTGATCTTAAGTTAGACTGGGAAAGTATATTTTCAGTGAACAAAGCAAGAGAACCTAGTTACACTTCACTAGATAAAGTTTTATCTGAAAATGAAGGTGTTTTTGGTAATTCAGGATTACTAAATGATAGGACTGTGAAGATAAGCATTAAAGATACAAATCCAAGATACTGCAAAGCTAGAGTTCCACCTTATGCAATGAGGGATAAAATTGAAAATGAACTAAATAGATTGGAATCTAAGGGCATCATATTGAAGGTAGACTATTCTGATTGGGCAACGCCCATTGTGCCAGTATTAAAGAAGGATGGTTCTGTAAGAATTTGTGGCGACTATAAAGCTACACTGAATAAGCAAATAGAACTAAATAGGTACCCTATTCCTAACATTGAGGATATTTCTTTGAAGTTAGCAGGAGGAGACAAATTCACTGAATTAGACTTTAGTCATGTTTACACTCAACTAGAACTTCATCCAGAGTCAAAAGTCTATACGACAATAAACACACATAAGGGACTCTACCAGTATGAAAGACTATGTTTTGGGATATCATCTAGCCCTGGAATTTTCCAGGCTGTCATGGACAGTATTTTTCAGGACATTCCAAATGTTTGTGTTTACTTTGATAATTTATACATAACTGGTAAGAATGACACTGAACATCTTAAAACAGTTGATAAGGTCTTGAAAATAATAAGTAAAACGGGTTTAAAAATAAACAAAGAAAAATGTCAATTCATGCTAACAGATATTAGTTTTCTGGGTTATAGATTGAGTAGACAAGGTCTCAGACCTCAACCTGAGAAAACAAAAGCCATTAAAGAAGCACCCAAACCTGAAAATACCCAACAACTAAGAGCGTTTTTGGGCTTGATAAATTACTATGCAAAGTACATAGGGAATCTCTCTGATAAACTATCACCACTGTACAAGCTGCTGAAGAAAAATGCAACTTGGTACTGGGGTAAACAACAAGATGCTGCTTTTAATGCAGCAAAAGAAGCTTTGTCTTCTGACACCCTGCTGGTTCACTATGACCCAGGGAAAAGACTCATCTTAACATGTGATGCTTCACCAAATGGTTTAGGAGCAGTTTTATCTCACATAGATGAAAATGGTGACAGACCCATTGCTTTTGCCAGTAGATCTTTGAACCAGGCTGAGAAAAATTATTCTCAGTTAGATAGGGAAGGCTTAGGCATCATTTTTGGTGTTAAGAAATTTCACAAGTTTCTGTTTGGTAGGGAATTCACCATCTTTACAGATCATAAGCCATTACTGGGTTTGTTTTGGAAAAACAGGCCCCTGCCTGAGCATGCCTCACCAAGGGTTCAAATGTGGGCTATCACACTAGCCGCATACAATTATAAATTGAAATATAAACCTGGATCTGAGAATATTGCAGATGGTCTTAGTCGTTTACCTTTAAAAAACCAAAGCATAGTTATGTACCAGAAGATGTATTTGTTCTTTTCACTATTATGGATAACTCTAATATAAATGTGAATGATGTTAAGAGAGAAACACAAAAAAATGAATGCTTGATAAAAGTATATGAGTACTGTAAGAATGGTTGGCCTGAAGAATCAGTGAATGAGGATTTAAAACCATATAAAATAAGAAAACTAGAGTTAAGTCTAGAAGATGGATGTGTGCTATGGAGGTCAAGAGTTATTATACCCAAAAAGTTACAAAAAGAAGTTTTAAGAACTTTACATGATACACATCTTGGTTCTTCCAAAATGAAGAGTCTTGCACGATCGTGGTTCTGGTGGCCACATATGGATGCTGATATTGAAAAATATGTAAAGCTTTGTTCAAGCTGTGCACAACATTCAAATCACCCAGCTACAGCACCTTTGCAAAACTGGGATTGGCCAATTGAACCATGGAAACGTATCCATATAGATTTTGCAGGACCCTTCATGAACAAAATGTTTTTAATTGTTATTGATTCACATTCTAAGTGGTTAGAAGTTAAAATCATGAACACAATCACTGCAAGTGATACCATTATAGAACTTAAGGAAATATTTTCAACCCATGGTTTACCAGACCAAATTGTTTCAGATAATGGGCCTAGTTTCACTGCTCATGAATTTAAACTATTTTGTATAGCAAATGGTATTGAGCATATAACCACATCACCCTATCATCCTGCAGGGAATGGTTTGGCTGAAAGAGCAGTAGGCATATTCAAAACCGCTATGGTAAAAATGAATACCAGTAACAAATTTTCTCTCAGAGAAAGAGTTAACAGGTTCTTAGCTAAATACCGCACAACTCCTCATATAACAACAGGTGTTGCACCATGCGAATTGCTGTGTGGTAGANATTGGATGTCCCCCTCACCTACTTGCCATCATCAGACAGTTCCATGAAAATATGCTTGGCACAGTACAGTTCGATGGAGCTAAGTCAGAGGCCTTCCCTGTCAGCAGCGGAGTTAAACAAGGTTGTGTACTCGCACCAACACTCTTCGCAATATTCTTCTCTGTACTTCTTCGATACGCATTCAAGGATAGCAGTGAGGGAATCTGGTTACATACCAGAGCTGATGGAGGACTTTTCAACACTGCCCGCCTCCGAGCCAAGACCAAAACGACGGATGTCCTAATTCGAGAGCTACTATTTGCGGATGATGCGGCACTAACAGCACATACAGAATCTGGTTTGCAACAACTCGTGTCAAGCTTCTCCAATGCCTGCAAAGAATTTGGTCTGCAAATCAGCTTGAAAAAGACAAACATCATGGCCCAAGACACTCGACCTCCTCCTACCATAAATATCGATAATGAAAACTTGGAGGTTGTGGACAGCTTCACCTACTTGGGATCCAAGGTCTCCAATACACTGTCCATTGAAGAAGAAATAAACAGCAGAATTGGCAAGGCAGCCGCAACAATGGCTAAACTAAATAAGCGGGTCTGGCAAAACACCAAGCTAACGGAGAAAACCAAACTGTGCGTCTATCGAGCCTGTGTCATCAGTACACTACTATATGGGAGCGAGACATGGACCACTTATACATCACAAGAGCGTAAGCTTAACAGCTTCCATTTGAGATGCTTGCGCCACATCCTTGGTATTAAATGGCAAGAAAAAGTGCCTAATAGTGAGGTACTAACGCGTGCCAATACCCAAAGCATGTTCTCAATTCTTAGTGAAAGACGCCTGAGGTGGCTAGGACATGTCAAAAGAATGAGCCCCGGCCGCATCCCGAAGGATCTCCTATATGGTGAACTTGCTTCAGGAAAGAGGAAAACAGGTCGCCCACGCTTGCGATTTAAAGATGTCTGTCAAAGGGACATGAAAGCAGCCAAAATACATACAAGTGACTGGGAGTGTAAGGCAGAAGACCGATCTACGTGGCGCACAGTTGTCAAAGAGGGCGTCATAGTAGCCGAGGAGCGAAGAATGGAGGAGGCTGCAGACAGAAGAGCTAGGAGAAAGGCCAAAACATTTGGAAGCACAGAACTCGTGTGTAAAAACTGTGGCAAAGACTGTCACTCAAGGATAGGACTGCACAGTCACTCGAGGAAATGCAACCCAACCCAACGGTGATGCACCATCGTCTCGCGAGACGGAAGGATGCCGGATTATTGTTTACGCTCTTCAGTCAGTGAGTTAAAAAGTTAGAATAAAATTAAGAACACGTTATGGCTCCATCGTTCGTTGTATTCCTAATTTAAAAACCACTCCAATCCACTTCATAATGGTTAATTTAGTTAAGATTTAACATGCTGTGTTTGATATAGAATTTAAGTATTTAAATACAATTTTCAAAAATAATCATGGAATTCTAGGATGTTATTGTTTAACAAATTATAAACGCCTATTATTTCCAGTGAATTGAAATTTTTAGTAATTAAATCTTCGAATGTGAAATGCGAATGTTCATTTGATGTTGGGGGCCGCAGTGGGCGAGTGGCAAGCGCGCTCCACTGGCGCTCCGATGGTCACGGGCTCGAATTCATGGGAAGCTAGGGATTTTTTCCCGGGGCCTAGGGCGTCCCCGAGCCCCACCCAGCTCCAAATGGGTGAAAAAGCGACGGGGTAATGCGTGGAACCCTTAGCCGTGGCATGTGAACGCTGCATCACCTGCCAAAAAAACTGCTGCCTTGCTGATGGTCTTGGCTGACCAAGGCTATGTAAGCAAATCAAGAAAATACAGCAGGCTATAGTCGGAGACCACGTGCCAATATGCGCAAAACTCGTGGCACGCAAAACTCAATGTTTAATATTGAGAACAAAAAAGAAGAAGATGATTTGATGTTAAAAAGAATTTCATAAAATGTAGACACAAATAAATGAAACTCTCAATGTGAGATCTCGACTTGTTTAACATTGCAAATCCATTAAAATCTTAGACAAATTTCTACCAAAGAAACCATTAACAAATATACACATTTAAAATAATCACAATTTTTAATAAGTAATATATGTTATAGTTTTATTATATTTTTAAACTTTTTTTTAAAATATGGATATTTTTACTGTTTTAAAATTATAATTTCTCCAATTTAATTTTGAGATTGAAGTGGATATTACGTAAACATTTAGCATGCTTCAATTACGATGCTCTTTAAGGGCTAGGGGGCCGTCCATAAATGACGTCACACACTTAGGGCGGAAGGGGTCACAATTTTGTGACGATGCGTGACGTGGGGGGAGGGGGTTGAAGAAATGTGACGTCAGATCAAAATGGTAACTTTAAATAAAAACTTACACTGAAACATCTGTTGGCTTACAATTTATTTTATAATTTATAATTTTCTTTTTCCTTTCAAAACCATCAATGCTTGGCAAAGTGCGGTCGGTAGGCCACCAGACTCGGGTTGACGTAAATTATCAAGACATCAAAATTAAATCTAATTATAATACATGTGTTGAATATTCGGTGTGCTCGCACAAACGCAGAGCCCCCAACTGTTGAGTGCTGTGACCCTACTGTTGCATATAGAGCGGGTCCACACTATTGAATATTGTGTCTAGGGTTCAATTAAATATTCTATACTAATAATATAACTATAACGACACGTACACATGCAACTTATAATTAATAATTTAAAAAAACTAACGGCTATGTGTAAATGATAATAGAGATAAAATATTTAATGCATTGTATATATACATATATACAAGGAACCTCAGTTAATAAACCTATAATAAATTACGATATCTATGTCTCTAACAATGGTATAAATAGTTCGTTACAATGCCCAACTTCCCCCATGGACTGGGCGTAGCCAAAGGACTGGTTGAACTGCTATGCTTCGGTCTGGCCAATCAGGCGTAGCACCGTTCTGTCCCGTGGTCAGTATGCTTGGCAGTCAGCCCCTTTCCGCACTGGTCACTGACTGTAAGGGTTCGCTCGTTTCAAGGTAAGGCCACCTTGTCCCCTTCTCCGCTCCATATATCCTGTCTAAGATGGTAGCCCAATGGTCTCTCGCCACTACACTGGCTCTCCAACTTACTAGTTCCAAGTACTGACTAGTACTTAACTCCTAACTACTTCTAGCTTCTAATTACTTTAACTTCCACTAACTAGCTGAAACAACAATAGCAATCATTAAACCAAAATGATAGAGATAACATACCAAAGCATATCAATACATATAATAAATACCTATACTACCTATACAAATTCAAATACATTTGACTATCTAAAGTCTAGTTAACTCAAACCTGAACAAACTTCAGCTAGGCTCAACTCTTATTCGCCCGTCGCACCGCAGACCTGGTGTACTACGAATATTCTGAGAGAGAGAGACTGCTGTAAGGTTGGGAGACCGTTTATAAAGACCTATACCTTCACGTGGGTCAGCGAAGCGTTCTCATCTGATTGGTCAGTGGCGTGTACCAACTGTTAATCACGCGCTGACATGCATGGCTTCGAGAACGTTCGGCCAACCTCCACTTCCTAACCTATACTAACACTATAGAATATTCCATGGTCCATCATGGATCTTTTTCCATCTCAAGGACAGCGTCCCTGTTGCGTTGATGGACCTACTCCTACCCTCAACGGTTCTCGAAAATGCAGAGGTTCTAAAATTGAGGTGGAGAGGAACTCAACAACATGTAATTAAATTTGAGAACCCACAAGAGAACGTATGAAATGGTTAACCAGCGTCGTTTGATGTTTACATCAAAGCGTGTGTAATGTAGCCTCCTCTCCGGTTGGTTCTCTTGCAATAGAAGTTGGCAAACTTTTTTGCCCGTCATTCCACAATATTCAAGTTTATTTGTGCGTAACCCCCCCCCAGCTCAAGGCCCTCCCACACTACTACGTGAGTCGGCGATCTGGTGGAATTGCGTAAGCCCCCCCCCCTCCTCTCAAATGCAACTGGTGAATTTTAGATTGTGGGTAAAAATAATGTGAATATTATTATGTGAAGAATTTTTAAGAAAAAACTACATGGAGTATTCTTGTTTTTTCCTTGGATTGGGGTGGGGGGCATGAAATTATTTGATAAAATTATACAAGTTTTAAGTTTAATATAATTGTTTTATTGGTTTTTGGTCCAATGCCCTTGTACATTCGATATATAATGATAAATGTTCCTATTTAAAATTATAAAAGTTCTTGTTAATATTATTGCTACCCCAAAGGAGCGGATTCTAGCGAATTTTATATGCCCACAATTATTCAGCATTACCCCCAAGAGTTCCCCTTTCACCACAAATAGATAATTTACATCGTTTCCCGACCCCTCGGTAAAACTGGCCGATAGCGGTATTAAAGTATTTTTCATTCGTTTATTTTTTAAAAATTGAATTTAGAAAAGCAAAACCACAACAAAAAAACAACACAAAAAAAAAAAACTCGTGAGCTATGAAGTGAAAAGTTACAGAAAGTTTGGATATTGTTAAGTCTTCAACTAGCAGGAATTACTTATTTTGAGACGTACAAGATGACACCCTGCTTTCCTGCACACCCGTGGTGTCCGTAAAAGACCCTTCCAGCGCGTACCTAATAATTATTTTTAGAAAAAATGAGATTTGATATCAACATGGTATTTTTAGATCAATTGCCTTTGACGTGCATATCCTTAGAATATAACTGTCACTATAAGATCAAAATAAATTTGAGGAATTGTCCTGTATCTGTATATATATTATATCAACAATAAAGATGATCCTTGTAATATCAATAGTCCCTCTCGCGAGCTTGAAGGTTAATCACATCAAATGGTTTTTGAAATTACCTCTGCATTGTTCGTTAGCTGCTATGTCTTGGCAACTAAAGGTTTTTCAAATTATTTTTATACCATCTGAATTTATACTTAATCTTATGGTACGTAGGGCCAATGTCGCTATCACATGAATTCATGGAAAATCACGCCAAAACGTGAAAAAAAAGCAACGGTATTTGATGAAATAGAAAAATTCCTGCCGGTCGTCAAAAACTAAAAAAATTGAGAAGCACTGTGCAATTATTTAATGTATATTTAAATTGCTTTATGCGTGTTACGATATTACAATGGAGACCTACTTTAAAAAATACATAAATGACAAAATAAGTGATTTAAAACATATTTGTTTAAAATGGAAAAAGGGTGTGTTTTTGTCGGCTACTGTTTATTCCAAATGGTTTGACTTTGGTGACAAACATGTCAAGCACACCTTGTTTCGTCATGTTACTCACCACTTGTCAAGCACACCTTGTCTCGTCCTGTTACTCACCACATGTCAAGCACACCTTGTCTCATCATGTTACTCACCACATGTCAAGCACACCTTGTCTCGTCATATTACTCACCACATGTCAAGCACACCTTGTCTCGTCATATTACTCACCACATGTCTAGCACACCTTGTCTCGTCATATTACTCACCACAGGTCAAGCACACCTTGTCTCGTCATGTTACTCACCACATGTCAAGCGCACCTTTGTCTCGTCATGTTACTCACCACATGTCAAGCGCACCTTGTCTCGTCATGTTACTCACCAAATGTCAAGCGCACCTTTTCTCGTCATGTTACTCACCACATGTCAAGCGCACCTTTGTCTCGTCATGTTACTCACCACATGTCAAGCGCACCTTGTCTCGTCATGTTACTCACCACATGTCAAGCGCACCTTGTCTCATCATGTTACTCACCACATGTCAAGCGCACCTTGTCTCGTCATGTTACTCACCACATGCCAAGCGCACCTTGTCTCATCATGTTACTCACCTCATGTCAAGCGCACCTTGTCTCATCATGTTACTCACCACATGTCAAGCACACCTTGTCTCATCATGTTACTCACCACATGTCAAGCACACCTTGTCTCGTCATGTTACTCACCAAATGTCAAGCACACCTTGTCTCGTCATGTTACTCACCACATGTCAAGCACACCTTGTCTCATCATGTTACTCACCACATGTCAAGCGCACCTTGTCTCGTCATGTTACTCAACACATGTCAAGCACACCTTGTTTCGTCATGTTAATCACCTTCTTGAGCTTTTTCTGATGATTTTCAGTTGTTGCTTTTGAATATTATTCATACTCAGACTCAGAATTATGTGAAGCCCGGAGCTGATTAATAAGTGATGATGTCCCATGCGAACGTGCATTCTGGCAGCCTCGACTCAGCTTGGCATTGCAAATGTTACAGTTCGCCTAGCTATCGTAAACATCGCTAAGTTTAAAATAATTCAAAATTTAGCTATTTAACTTTGAAATTGTTCATGAAACTGAAAATAATTTGAAAAAATATTAATTTATGATAGCCTACTATGTCAATGAAAGAAAAACTGTGACAAGCCCGATATCCGTTGTCGCAAAATAAATCCTCCCCCATACAGAGTCTCCCCCGGGAGAATCCATTTTTAAGCAAACTCTCCACCGGAGAAAATATTTTACTCTCAATTAAAAAAATCCTCCCCTACCCTGTAAAATAATGTGTCCCCTAAAATAAATCCGCCTCTATCACACTTTGGATATTAAGCAAAGAGATCATTCAAAAACAAAAGAATACAAAATATTTACTTTTGTATTGCTGTAATATTCCTAATTGTTTACTGTAATACTATTTATGGTTGTGGTGTAGATATACAGAGATATGAGGGGGTGAGGACAATACCATTTGACACATCTCAGGGGCGTTACATAATTTGAAAAATTGCTTAACCACTGTACAAATCGACGCACAGGGAATTTTTGGTGTATAAGGACAATTGTTTCGTTTCATAAAGCAAGGATTACGTCTTTAAAGGCATGAGTTTCTAATGTTATAAACGGCCCAAGCACACAAATGCTGGGTTTTCAGACATCGTTTTTTGAAATTGCGGGAAAGTGGTGGGAGTAACCCAATTAAGTAAAGGCATGAGGGAGTCTGATGAAATTTGTGTCGGACTCTCAAGCCCAATTAACACCCACCAACATGCACACCGGAAAGATATGGGGAGGTAAACCCCGTCTGGGAACCTAACATGTTGGCAGAATAAATGATACATAATTTCATCAACGGGGTTGAAACAAGGAAGTCCTCATCCTATTGACTATAGTTCATCTTGCAACCAATCAAGAGTTCTTAAAGTCACATGACCAGTAAAGATATAACCAGAGAAAACGCAAAGTTCTTTCTTTTCACTGCCAAACTGTACAAGGCGAAACATCAAACAGTAGCGCACCACAGGATCATATCACTGAACTGTAGGAGAAAAGCCGGCAATCTATCCAGTCTAGTAAGAGTGAACTCATATCTTATTATAATGATGTACATTTATAATTATATGTATTTTTCATAGCAGATTGACATTTTATTTTGTTCGATTGATATGGATTTAGAACCCCACGGGATAAATTTACCGTATTGGGACCCTTATGATATTCTTAAATACATCACGTTTGCTTAAATAATATGTGTCTACACACGCCATCTCCACCAAATAGATGGAGCAGCGTGTGTGGATATTAAATTAGGTATTAAATAAATTAAATTGTTTTATTGATTGCTGAACCCACGTGTAAGGTGTTCGCCAAATAGGCCTACACCCGTGGTAGTAAGAATAAACCATTAATTCATATTATTATGTCAAATTTTTATCCCATTCTGGCGTCTTGCTCTGAACGCCTTGTCGTTGGAAGGAGGACCATGTATAAGTCTATGCGATAGAAAACTCCCAGAGTTTTGTTTCAATTTCATAGCCTGGTTCCTGCTACGCCTGAATTCCAGAGAGCTGCACCAGTAGAAGTACGCAACGGTGAGACAGCCGTCCCTGCCAGCGGTACTATTGCCGATAAAGGATCGCTACCCTGGCCACGCGACAGCCAAGTACACCTTGTGTCCGTGCCAGCTAAGGTCGTTAGCAGACCCAGCAAGTGCTACCATCTGCCCTAACTGTAGGATTGCACATCCGTACAGTAGGCCAGAGACGCACACCGGATCCACAAATGCTAACATCTGCCCTAACTGTAGGATTGAAATCCATACAGTAGACCGGAGACACGCACCATTCGCCACAGAGCCCTGTGCTCTTATTCTACCCAGCTCATCAAGTTATACCGTAATAGCTGATGCCGGCCATACCATACCATAGCCGTGTGACCGTATGAGCTGGAAATCTTGTCAACAACATACGTGGAGAGAAGTGAGAACCCCCCTTTACTGTGTACGATCTATCTAGGTCAAATAATACAGCAACCAACATTTTTACACAAGCTTAGTCGAACCAGCTGACTCTTACGTCATATCGTCAACACCGTAAGAGGAGCACAACACCGGAAGCTGCCTATACACACGCAACGCAGAGAGACGAGGTCAACACAGTACACCAGCCCTGCGAGAATACCAGACTACATAGAATAAACATACCCCTATAATATAAGTATTCGAAATATAGAAACTTTGGCGTAAGGCAAGCTGTAGTGATGATAATTAGCGAGCCATCAGACTTTAAATACCCTAATCTTAGGGGCACATTTATTAATGCATATTGAGATATTGCCATTGTACATAGTGTACATTAAACGTTAATCATTTATATTGTACAATGGTTCTTTTGTTTATCATTTGCGGAGATCACTAATGTGCGTCCTTCTGAGTGTGAAAGTATGAATACAAATAATACCCTAGACAAAACATATACTACACATCTTTTTACCACAGGGAGGGGGTGGGGACGAAAATCAGTCTACGCATCTGACCTGTTTAACCTATAACCCGATTATACAGTGTTTTTTAAAAATTCTATGAATGCAGTGTGTTGAAGCAGGAGCGATGCATAAATAGAGGGGTGATGCTGACAGCAGTGTGTGACACAATAACAAGGGGTGACATTCCTGTTATGTGGCACTGGAAGAATCGGGGGAGTTTTATTGGTTTAGTCGTGATGGGGTGAAACCTTAGGTTTATAGCAGTGGTTAACGCAAAACGTATTGACGCTTCTGCGGAGACAGCTTTATTAATAATGTATATATATATATAATAAGTTATTCCTTTAATAACTGTACCGAGACGTTTTTTCACTATCAAATTATCAAAATTAAAAAGTCAAATAATTTACTAAACATTGGCTTCTGTTTTTTGTTTTTTTTTAATTTGAAAATTTTTCAATACTGATTTATATATGCTACAATAATAATGTGTCAGATTTTTTCAATGACAACAAACAAAAAAACACAACTGATTATAAGAACAAAGCCTTAACCACAATCATCAACACCTTCATCACAATAACTAGTATTGCAAAGTGTATCTTTCAAATATAATTAAAAAAATATTAAACATACATACACACCTACATAGAGAGAGAAATATGCATACATGCATATATGCATACATTCATCCATGCATCAATGCATAAATACATACATACATATACATACATACGTATAAACATAATCATATGTACACACAATACACACATAAATATACGTATATACACAAACATATTTATATATACAACCATGTATATGGATATAAAAATTATTTTAGTAGATTATTGCTTCCTTCGCTTTTTCACGGTTTATTCGGGGTTTATTCCTAGTCTTAATTTTAATTAGGGTTGTAATGGATCTCCCCTTTGAATAATTCCGGCTTCAGCTTCGACCGAATTCAAGTAATGAATCCGGCCAAATCCGGCTGGCCCATAGACCCATAAAACATAGATATTTATAATAGCTCCGGTTCTGGCAAATCCGTAATCGCTCCATGTTTACAAATCCGTCCCCAGCTCCTCGTTCGCCATATTTCACAATATAAATGCGGTCAAATCCTAGTTATAATTGTTACGTATCTAGGCATTGTTACCTATTTTTTTTTTGTTGTTTTCCCTTGACCAGTTGCGGTCGAGAGACGGGTGGAGGATTCCCGAGGTTGTCTGCCCCTTTTGTGTAGTGAGTTTGTTTGTGAGCGGCGGCGAGTTCAAGCCACACAGACCGTGTGACCGGTTTTTGACCTGTGTGTTTTCATCTGGTCAAAAATATGAGGTTTTCTTGTTCCGTCTCTTTAGAGAAGGTTCTAGCCCTGTCTTGTTGTTGTTGACTTGTCCTGTTCTCGAATAGTATTCGAGAAACTACTAGAGTTGTCTTGAGCTCGACGCGCGGTGGACTATAAAAAGACCGCCCGTATAACGTTGAGGGGGATAAGACATACGGAGACAGCCGAGAGGCAGTATCGCGGAGACTGTGCGTGACCCCTGCGTGGTATCGTTAGTGTAAGTTGAGATTTTTCCTTTTCAAGGCCTTGCTGGTAATTGTAGTTATCTTTTAAAACTCTTGAAGTGTAATATTTTTACATGCCATTTTTGTAAAAGGGTTTAGTCAACCTCTCAATTCTGTATTGAGTAGATGTTTGTGTTTTTTTGTTGCTTGTAACTTAATGTGATTCCTTTAAAAGTACTATTTGATTTATATTTTATTAAACATTCAGTTAATATTTTACTTTCCGATTTCTTGTGTTATTCATTGTAAGTCTGTGGTTAAATTCAGACTTAAGATAGTGACACAACGGCTTTTTCTATTGTCACGTTCCCCTAGACAAGCCAATACAAATTAGAATAGATGTAATTCAATTCGTAATACGTGACAAAAGAAGATTGGGGCCTTCGTCCGGGATGTTTTTCTGAACCTATTTTCATCTTACTTGAGTAATTTTGTAAAGGCGAAGTTGCCGTTAAAATTTTTTTTTCTTCAAAGAGTCGGAAGTAAAATATCAATAGTATTGACGAAACTCTCGTAAGGTTTTTTGTTGTACTGATTGTGTACTGTATATTTACATTGTATACATATTTTTTTTTGTGCCTGTGATAGTTTTGTTAGTTGGCCATGGATATTCAGAGTTTTCTTGCAAATCCCTCTGTGGAAGAGCTTGATGCTTTTACTAGGAAGGAACTGGTCCTTATTTCTAAACAGTTAGGGTTAAAAATAAAATCAAATGCCCTTAAACAAGAAATCAGAGATAACATTGTAATCCATTATGTAAACGAGGAAGTGTTTTCTGAAGACCTTTTAGAAACCCTTAGACCCGAGGAGGGTAAATCAGATTTGGAACTTCAGATTAAATTAAAACAAATGGAAATAGAAGCCCAGCTAGCTTTAAAAGATAAAGAAATAGAGTTAAGGAAATTAGAGTTAGCTGCTAATGTGAGATCAGATTCTTCCCCTGCCAGTCATACTGCTGAAGCAACAAAATTTTTGAAAATAATTCCACGCTTTAATGAAGCCACAATTGACAATTATTTTCCACAATTTGAACTTTCCGTGAAAAATTTTAATGTACCTGAAACTTTGTGGCCCACTTTGCTGCAAACAGTTTTGACTGGTAGAGCTGCAGAGGTATTTTGTTCTTTGACCATTGAACAACAGAAAGATTATAATGTTGTTAAAGCCTTAATTCTTAAGGCATATGAACTTGTTCCGGAAGCCTACCGAAAGCAGTTCAGGGATTGTCGCAAATCGGATGGCCAAACCCATGTAGAATTCCTGCGGGAAAAGGAGCGACGCTTTGAAAAATGGCTCACTTCCAAGGAAATCGGCACCGACTTTGCCAAATTCAAGAACCTAGTGCTGATGGAAGAGTTCAAGAGTTGTGTGCGGCTGGACGTCCGTACGCATATAGCTGATCGTGGCGAGGAAGATGTGCACAAGGCTGCAGTGTTGGCAGACGATTATATAATATCACATCAATTTGCCAAGTATACGACGGATGTCAAGCCAAAACAAGTCAAACAGCCGGAGTCCACTGCTAGCAACTCCAT
>MUZC01000865.1:118183-140867 GCA_002072015.1 Radix auricularia
TATATATATATATATATATATATATATACATGTTTAATATATATGTGTATGTTTTTTTGTGTGTGTGTAAAAATGTTTTCCTTACATTAAAATAAAATTTTATTATAGTGAGCATTAAAACTTAAAATTTATTATTGCAAATGATTCATTGCAAGACATTACAATAATATCAGGAACTAACATAAATAATTTTAAACCAATTAAATAAAATATCCTACAAACAAATACGTACAAAAAGCAAAGTAAGTGATAAGCTTATAAAATGAGTAGGGAAAGTTTAAACGTATTAACCTTCCACGTTCCCTTTGCCCACGTTTGACTGTGCTATCTTTGGGAAACAAGATGACAATCCTTTCGAACATACAACAGCGCATTGCAGGGCCGGCTTTAGAGAATAGGAGTCCCCAGTCAAAATAAATTTTGTTGCCCTGAATGAAATAGAAACGTTAAAAAATAGATACCAAATAATAAAATTACAAAATTGATTAAAAACTACCTGTATTTATTTATATCTAAATCAACAAACAACTGAAATTTGTACAAACTTATTCAACCAGATGTCATAACGCAGGGGTCGAGAAACCATGGCTCGCGAGGCAGATGTTGCTCTTTTGATAGCAGCATCTGGCTCATAGACAAATGTTCAATTATAATTTATCTTTGATCTACATATTTATTTCATATAAAAAATAATCTAAATCGGCTAAGTATGACAATATAAGGCTTTGGAAATACAACTTTATCCCTGCAACTAGCAGTGTTTGCACTTGAAAACAAGCTATAGAACTCTTTCATCGGGGATATTGAAACAGGATTTATAATAAACTTTGAAAATCTGGGAGAGTTCAAAGAAACGTGCACATCACTTGACCTGACCAAGGTCAATATCTTGATATCAGCATCTAGCAGGCTTCACGGCAAATCTCCTGCAGTCATTTGAAGTTGTCACAAGTGGGCAGAAATGAAAAAACTTCTATACGCAGAATAGCTGATTGTCAAAACTAAGAACATGCTTCCCGTCATATACCACACACTGCAGCGAGTGAATATCGTTGTACTGTCATGTTTAGCTCTATTTATGCATATGAGCAGTCTTTCTCACATTTTAGAACATTAAGGCCAACCAGCGATCACATTCAACGCCTGCATGAAGCTTAACTTACCCACGTATCAACCATGCAGACTAAAAACCATCGGCAATACCGTGGAGAACAAAAACTCGCATTAATGTTAAGAAATACTCATTATTGTTTAGCAACAGCATAATAATGTTATTAAAAGAATTCAGAGATATAATTATTGCACTTTAAGTCTTGAAATTACACACAATGCACACATTTATTTGAAATTTTAATTATAAACAAAATGTAAGGCTCTCGCAGAATTATTCGGGATCCTTCCGTCTCGCGAGACGATGGTGCATCACCGTTTGGTTGGGTTGCATTTTCTCGAATGGCTGTGCAGTCCCTATTCTTGAGTGACAGTCATTACCACAGTTCTTACACAGGAGTTCTGTGGTTCCAAATGTTTTGGCTTTTCTCCTAGCTCTCTGCAGCCTCCTCCATTCTTCGCTCCTCGGCTACTGTGACGCCCTCTTTGACAACTGGGCACCACGTAGATCGATCTTCTGCCTTACACTCCCAGTCACATCTATGTATTTTGGCTGCTTTCATGTCCCTTTGACCGATATCTTTAAATCGTGGGCGACCTGTTTTCCTCTTTCCTAAAACCTATTCACCATATAGGAGGTCATTTGGGATGCGGACGGGTTTCATTCTTTTAACATGTCCTAGCCACCTCAGGCGTCTTTCAATGAGAAAATTCTTTGGGTATTGGCACGCGTTAGGACCTCACTATTAGGTACTTTATCTTGCCACTTAATACCAAGGATGCGATGCGGGCATCTCAAATGGAAGCTGTTAAGCTTGTACTCTTTTTGTCCATGTCTCGCTCCCATATAGTGGTGTACTGATGACACAGGCACGATATAAACACAATTTGCTTTTCTCCGTTAGTTTGGTGTTTTACCAGACCCGCTTATTTAGTTTAGCCATTGTTACAGCTGCCTTCCCAATTCTGCTTTTTATTTCTTCTTCAATGGACAGAGTATTGAAGACGTTGGATCCCAAGTAGGTGAAGCTGTCCACAACCTCCAAGTTTTCATTATCGATATTTATTGTAGGAGGAGGTCAAATGTCTTGGGCCATGATGTTTTTTGTTTTCAAGCTGATTTGGATACCAAATTCTTTGCAGGCATTGGAGAGGCCTGACGCGAGTGGTTGCAAATCAGATTCTGTATGTGCTGTTAGTGCCGCATCATCCGCAAATATTAGCTCATGAATTAGGACATCCGTCGTTTTGATCTTGGCTCGGATGCGGGCAGTGTTGAAAATTCCTCCATCAGCTCTGGTATGTAACCAGATTCCCTCACTACTAGCCTTGAATGCGTATCGAAGAAGTACAGAGAAGAATATTGCGAAGAGTGTTGGTGCGAGTACACAACCTTGTTTAACTCCGCTGCTGACAGGGAAGGCCCTCTGACTTAGCTCCATCAAACTTCACTGTGCCAAGCATATTTTCATTGAACTGTCTGATGATGGTGAGGGGACAGCCGATTTTTGCCAGTATTTGGAATAGCCCGTTGCGACTGACAAGGTCAAAGGATTTTTTTAAAGTCCACAAAGGCAATGTATAGTGGCATCTGCTGCTCTCTGTATCTTTCCTGGAGCTGTCGTGTGGAGAACACCTTGTCTATGGTAGACCTACCGGACTGGAAACTGCACTGAGATTCTAAATAGACACAAGATTCTAGGCTCTGTAAACGTGTTAGTATAACGCGGGCAAAGGTCTTTCCTACAATACTAAGGAGTGAAATGCCGCGATAATTATTACAATCTTTCCTATCACCTTTGTTTGTATTTAGTGTCACTATATTTGCATCCTTTAGGTCTTGGGGATGTAGCCCTGTTCCCAGCAGAGGGACAGAATCACGTGCAATGGTAGGAGTAGAGCTGTCTTGCCACTCTTTAGAACCTCTGGTGGTATTCCATCCTTCCCAGGCCCTTTTCCACAAGCTAGGCTGTCAATTGCTTTGCTCAGCTCTTCCTGTGTGGGCACGACATCAAGTTCTTCCATGAGTAGCATATCGGGGATGTAATCTAGAGCGGTGCTGGAGACTGTGGTAACTGTTGAATACAATTCCAGATAATGCTCAACTCACCGTTTTAGCTGTGCCGCCTGGTCTTGAATAATTTCACCACTTTTGGGCTTTAAGGGAGCAACTTTTGACGTCAAGGGGCCAGTTGCCTTTTTGATGTTCTCGTACATGACTTTTGAATTACCCATGTCTGCAGCTGATTGTATACTGGAACAGAGCTTAAGCCAGTAGGTATGGGCACATTTATGTGCAACCTTTTTAGCAAGTGACTTGGCTGTTTTTAATGCATGCAACCTGTCGGGTGTAGGCTTTAACTTGTAAGCCAGAAGAGCTTTCCTTTTTGCTTGAGTGACAAGTTTCATCTCGTCCCAATGTTCATCAAACCAGTCTGTGTTTTTGTGAGATTTGGTGCCAAAGGCTTGTATTGCGGATGTATAGATTGTGTCTCTCTGATGCGTCCATTTGGAGTCAATGGTGACGCATGGGGACATCTTTGAGAGACTTTCCTTCACCTTGTCTGTGATTAGCATCGTTATCGCGGGGTCCTTCAATGGCCAGTTCTTTGACCAAATCAGTAGGGTCGCTATGGGACAAAAATGGGACCAAGCTATGCTTGTTTGTATGGGCCACTTTGAACACAGAGTGGAACAGGAATACACTGGTCGCCTCCCTGAATTCTACAAGAGCTATATAGATGACGGTATCGGGGTGACTAATATGGAGAGAAGTGAAATGGACACTTTTATTAACTATGTTGACTCCTTCCACCCATCCATTAGGTTCACCTACCAAATTTCTGAACTCTCTGTCAATTTCCTGGACATCACTGTAACTCTCCAGAAAAACTTCCTCCTCACTTCGGCCTTCTTCAAACCCACAGACAGCCACTGTTATCTTCTCTATCCTTCTTCTCATCCCAAAATTTGTAAGGACTCCATTCCCTTTTCTCAACTTCTTCGACTCCATAGACTGTGTCAATCTGAGGAGGAATTTTGGGAAAAGGTTTTGAAAATGGTGGGTTATTTTAGACAAAGGTCATATCCTGAAGCCACACTTCAACATGCGCTTCAGCGGGTCAAAAACTTCACTCGTGCCGACGACTTTTTACCACGCACCCGTGATACTTACCATACACACAACATCAAAGTCAAAGAAATATTCCTGAAGAACCGAACTATCCTCCTTGCGGACCCTGAGTCGAACAACATATTCTCCACCCCACCCCTAATTGTATTTAGGAGG
This sequence comes from Radix auricularia, assembly GCA_002072015.1. NCBI lineage: Eukaryota > Metazoa > Mollusca > Gastropoda > Lymnaeidae > Radix > Radix auricularia. The sequence continues at coordinate 122,583 of MUZC01000865.1, forward strand.
AACAGAAATCTACGTGATCTTCTGGTTCGCACTCGCCTCGTCACATCACCCAACCATCTGGGAACTTTACCATGCGGCCGACTTTCGGTGTAAGACATGTNACTTTGAACACAGAGTGGAACAGGAATACACTGGTCGCCTCCCTGAATTCTACAAGAGGTACATAGATGACGGTATCGGGGTGACTAATATGGAGAGAAGTGAAATGGACACTTTTATTAACTATGTTGACTCCTTCCACCCATCCATTAGGTTCACCTACCAAATTTCTGAACTCTCTGTCAATTTCCTGGACATCACTGTAACTCTCCAGAAAAACTTCCTCCTCACTTCGGCCTTCTTCAAACCCACAGACAGCCACTGTTATCTTCTCTATCCTTCTTCTCATCCCAAAATTTGTAAGGACTCCATTCCCTTTTCTCAACTTCTTCGACTCCATAGACTGTGTCAATCTGAGGAGGAATTTTGGGAAAAGGTTTTGAAAATGGTGGGTTATTTTAGACAAAGGTCATATCCTGAAGCCACACTTCAACATGCGCTTCAGCGGGTCAAAAACTTCACTCGTGCCGACGACTTTTTACCACGCACCCGTGATACCAACCAAAGGAGCAATCTGGTTCTTACTTACCATACACACAACATCAAAGTCAAAGAAATATTCCTGAAGAACCGAACTATCCTCCTTGCGGACCCTGAGTCGAACAACATATTCTCCACCCCACCCCTAATTGTATTTAGGAGGAACAGAAATCTACGTGATCTTCTGGTTCGCACTCGCCTCGTCACATCACCCAACCATCTGGGAACTTTACCATGCGGCCGACTTTCGGTGTAAGACATGTACTTTTGTTGTGCAAGCCGAACAGATAAACTTCCCTAAGGGGCTATTTATGATTAATGATGGTTTTACTTGCGCTAGCCGCAATGTTGTCTACACTTTTGTTTGTAAGGGCTGTCCTTTGAAATACAGAGGAGAGACGGGACGATCTTTGTCGTGCCGAATGTCTGAACATATTACACAAGATAAACAGTGTCTCGTCTCCCGTCACTTCAATGGACGCGACCATATGGGTGTCAAGGACCTGGCAGTCACAGCTATTGTCTCGTGCACAAACACGCCCACGCGGGTCTAGATTGAAAACAGATTAATAGAAAATCACGGTACACTCGCCCCACATGGGATGAATGTTGCCTTTTCTTTGACCACCTAGGCGTTTACTCCGCCCACTCTCTTCTTTCCTATACAAAATTCGCTCTGTCATCTCTCAGTTTGACATTTTTGGAAACTTTGGATTTCGCCGCAGCTAAGTTTTTTCATTTTATTTTTTATTTTCGTTTTGTTTGTGTATTGTATGTTCGTTGATAAAGGCTCTTTGCCGAAACGTTCGCTGTTGTGTTACGTCCGGTCAGGTTAACCCTTACCTTGTCTTTTCCTTGAGGCAGGAGGTATTGATGCGTGGACTTCCCTTTTTCTTGGTGTGGTGCGAGTTTTTCCTCATTATTCGTAATTTGCTGGCGGCAAGGGAATGATCCATGTTACAGTCGGCACTGTGATTGCTGCGCGTGAGTAGCACGCTAGCTAGTTGTGCACGCCTCAATTACTTTAGCAAATATTTGGTTATAAGGCTTTCTCAGACAAAAAGTTTCCTAAAACCTGTCATAAACCTTCAACAAAAATCATATTTTCGTGCTTAGATGGCAACGAAGTCTGCAATAAATTTTGAATAATTCAGAGACTGGGCGATATATCATTCGATATAAATCATTACTAGACTGCTCAGGTTATCTTGCGTCATAGTCGTTCTAAATTTTGAAGAAAAAAAAATGTATATATATTTTATTTTCTCTTTTAAAAAGAAATAATTTCAACTTTGAAAAACTTCTTTCCCTCTATAAGAATAGCATGCGGACATTGCCAATGCTAAACGAAGTGCATCGATTAAGTAAATCTTTAAATGAACTTTATAATGCGATATGCGTAAGGTCTAAGTCAATAAGTAATTACTATTTCATACATTTTCAGTATTGAAGAGATAATTAAAAAAATTAACATATCAAAATATAACGCAAAAAAAAAGTTATGCCAGACTACTATAGATTTGTTAAAGATGTGTGTTAGGCTATTGCTGCTAAGCTCTGAAAGCGAAACAATAGTATTCTTTTAAGAAATTAATGAAGTTACTGCTTAATTTCGTCAAATAATTTTATTGACTCAAAATTTATACACCCAAATCCATGCTTTGAGTTATTTTTTTATTTTGCTACTGACAACAGTATTTAAAATTTAAATGTTAAATACTTAAAACGTTTTATATTCGAGCGTAAATTTAGTTTAAGGTTTGTCAATCTTGAGAAAATGTGTCTGGACAGATGAATTTCCATTTTAAAAGATTACATTTCAAACATGCACTATTTAAAAATATTTAGCGGGTAAAGGTATCGCACTGTTTAGGTTGTTCCGGTTATATTGACCTCTGTCGTAGTTTGCTTTTTAAATATATTTTTTTTTCTATGATTCCTTCTGAGTGAGGCCCTCACTAATCGGAGGCCCTAGGCGGCTGCCTTGTTTGCCTATGACTAAAGCCGGTGTCACGAAATAAAGTCTCCCCCAAAATAAAGTCTCCCCCGGAGAGTTTATTTTAAAACAATTTTGCCCCCGGAGAAATTGTTTTAAAATAAAGTCTCCTCTCTTAAAATAAACCCTCCCCTTAATTTTTTGAAATTATAAATAATTGTTTTATTAAACTTTATGACTTACAACATAATTTGTATTTGTTCTACATGCATTTGTGTATGATTATTTGGAATTCAACAATCATAATCTTAGTCAGGGGCGTAGCTATTTGTGGGTTAAGAGGGTGTATGCCCTTAAAGACACATATTTAGAGTTGGATAATTGCCCAGAGTTATTAAAAAAGAATAACAGACAAATGAACTGAAACATAAAGATGATTAATTAATACGAGAACGTTGCATCGAAGTCTTTCTTTACGTTTTTAACACGAGTTAGGATTTAAACGAAAGTTTCTATTTCTATTTGTGCGTAATAATAATTTAAAAATATAACCAGTCTTCTACCCGTAGCGTTTACTACATTTACAGCAACAAACAACATTAACAAATCCAAGTAGCCAATGTTTGTAAATTTTAAAAAAGTTAATGTTTACTTTAAAAAAAATTAAAAAATAAAAATTTTAAATTGGATTTCTTTTTTGTTTAGCCGTCTCAAGAAACACGGCACATGCTAAAATTTAGGTCACACGTTCAAACAATGAGTGTTGTCGCTTGGGTTGGAGTCTACCGATACGTTAAATTTATTGCGTAGCCTGTAGCTCAGATAACAGTACCGTAGATATCTGGGTTTAGGTAAGGCGCACGTTTAGCTAGTTTGAAATTCGCGTGCCGTGGAATTAGTTAGGTATAAAGTTAATTACCCTAGAGCCCAAGAGGTTGAATGTGTAGCTTAGAGGTGGGCTTTTTTATTGATGACATGCGCTGTTGTGTGTGTGTATGTGTGTGAAATGAGTGTCATCTTGTTTCCCAAAGATAGAACAGTCATACATAGACTAAGGGAACGTGGAACGTTAATACATTTAAAACGTTCTTTAAATATTTTGTAAGCTTATCACTTACTTCTAATTTTTTAACGTATATGTTTTTAGGCTATTTTATTTAATTGTTTTAAATAATTTATGTTAGTGCCAGATATTATTGTAATGTCATGCAATGAATTAGTAATTGTATTTTAATGTAAGGAAAACACACACACAGACACACACACAGACACACACACGCGCACGCACGCACACACACACACACACATATATATATATATAAATATATAAATATATTAATACTAGGATTTGACCGGATTTATATAGTGAAATATGGCCGAACCCGGAGCTGGAGACGGATTTTGTAAACATGGAGGGATTACGGAATTGCCAGAACCGGAGCTTTTATAAATATGTATGTTTAATTGGTCTATTGGCCTGCCGGATTTGGCCGGATTTATGAATTGAAATTCTGTCGAAGCCGAAGCCGGAATTGTAAACATGGCTGGATTCCGAATTAACCAAAGGGTAGATCCATTACAACCCTAATTAAAACTGCAAGAATAGGCATAAACCCCGAATAAAAGGTGGAAAAGCTTAGCTACCAATAATATCCTGTACAGAGGGAGCATCTGGAAAGTATAAAATAATTTTTATATCCATATAATTGTTTATATATATTAATGTGTTTGTATATATACGTACTTTTATGTATGTATTGTGTGTAAATATGTTTATGTTTGTACGTATGAGAGTATGTATTTATATGTATATAAGTATGTATGCATCTATGCATTGATGCATGAGTGAATGTATGCATATATGTGTGCTTGCATGTATTTATGTATGTGTGTATGTATGTTAAATATTTCTTTTTATTATATTTAAAAGATACACTTTGAAATACTAGCTATTGTGATGAAAGTATTGCTGATTGTAGTTAAGGCTGTGTTGTTGGTGATTTTTGTTTGTAATCATAGAAATAATCTGACACTTTATTGAGTCATGTATAAATCAGTTTTGAAAAATAATGTAGATTAAAAACCAGAAGCCAATGTTTAGTAAATTATTGGACTTTTAAACTTGACAGTTTGATAGTGAAAAAATGTCTTAATAAATTTGTTGAAGAAATAACTTGTGTGTATATTTATATATATATATTTTAGTGAAGCTGTCTCCCCAGAAGTGTCAATACGTTTTGCGTAACCCACTGCTATGAGCCCAAGGTGTCACTCCATCACGACTAAACCAATAAAGCTCCTCCGATTCTTCCCGTGCCACATAACAGGAATGTCACCTCTTGTTATAGTATGACCCAGTGCGAACTGCACCACCAGCACCACCCCTCTATTTAAGCCTAGCCCCTGTTTCTCTAAACACACTTCATTCACAGAGTTTGTAAAAAAACACTGCATAATCAGGTTATAGGTTAAACAGGTCAGCTGCGTAGCCTGATTTTTGCCCCCCCACGTGCCTTTACTTAATTGGGTCACTCCCACCCCCTTTCCCCCCGACTTCAAAAAATGATGTCTGAGAGCATGGCGTTTGTGTGACTTGGCCGTTCATAACAACAAAAACTCATGGCTTGAAAGACTTAATCCTTGCCTTATGAAACAAAACAATTGCCCTTATACACCAAAGAAATATATGTGCGTCAATGTGCACAGTGGAAAAAAATCAAGTAATTAAGCAATTTTTCAATTATATTATGCCCCTGAAAAGTGTCAATCAGTACGATCCTCAACCCCTCATATGTCTTTATATCTACGCCACTGCCAAAAATAGCATTATAATAAAAAATTATGAATATTACAGCAATAAAAAAGTAAGTATTCCCTATTCTTTTGTTTTTCAATGACCTCTTTGTTTATTATCGAAAGTGTGATGGGGGCGGATTTATTTTGGGGGAGACATTATTTTACAGGGTAGGGGAGGATTTATTTTAATTGGGAGTAAAATATTTTCTCCGGGGGAGAACTTGTTTTAAAATGGAATCGCCGGGGGAGACTCTGTATGGGGGAGGATTTATTTTGCAACACCAGCCCTGAGCGCATGTCATCAATAAAACAGCCCACCTCTAAGTCTAAGCTACACCTTCAATCTCTTGGGCTCTAAGGTAATTGGCTTTATACCTAGTAATTCCACGGCACGCGAATTTCAAACTAGCTAAGCGTGCGCCTTACCTAAACCCAGATACCCACGGTACTGTTATTTGGGCTACACAATTAAGTTAACGCATCGGTAGACTCTAACCCTAGCTACGACACTCATTGTTTAAACGTGTAAACTAAATTTATGTTTCTAAATTTTAGCATGTGCTGTGTTTCTTTAGACGGCAACACAAAAGATCACATTTAAAAGCATTTTTAATATATTTTAAAAGTAAACTTAAATTATTTTTTAAAAATTTAAAAATTTTGGCTACTTGGATTTTTTTCCCTGTAAATGTAGTAAACTTTACGCGTAGAAGACTAGTGATATTTTTTAATTATTATAATGCAAAAATAGAAATAGAGACTTTCGTTTAAATCCTAACTCGTGTCCCAAACGTAAGGAGATACTCGATGCAACGTTCTCGTATTAATTAATCATCTTTATATTTCAGTTCATTTGTCTCTTATTCTTTTTAATAACTCTGGGCAATTAACTAACTCTAAATATGTGTCTATACGGGCATGTGGGCATACACCCTCTTAACCCACAAATAGCTACGCCCCAGACTAAGCTTATGATTGGAGAATTCCTAATAATCATACACAAATACATGTAGAACAAATACAAATTATGTTTGTAAGTCATAAAGTTTAATAAAGCAATTATTTATAATTTGAAATAATTAAGGGGACTTTATTTTAAAACATTTTCTCCGGGGGCCAAATTGTTTTAAAATAAACTCTCCGGGGGAGACTTTATTTTGGGGGAGACACGGCAGTCCCTTAGCAGATTCTAAATATTATTTTAGAAAAATTGAATAATTAAAATCTATATGTTGCTCTGATTCTAAAATGGTATGTTGTGATTAAAGTTTTTTTTTTCTTTTTCCTTTAAAAATTAGCTTATTTTAAAGAGAAATTAAACAACCCGTATAAAAAGCTTTTGACTATAAATCCTTTTGATATGAGACAGAGCTAAAATTATTTATTACATTAAACATTTGCAGACTGAAAGTGACTAAACTCCCATATGGTCTAAAATGGGACAGGTGGAGGTGGGGGTGTGGTCACACATCGTCTGAGTGAACTAGGAAAACTTGTGGATATAAACAACAACAGCCTGGTATTTATGTAGAAATAAACTAAAATTGGGTTAATTTAATACCGTTAAATTAGATCGATCTAAAAATTGGACATAATGCATTATTATATAACACAAGCCTATGTGAAATATTTCAGCGCGATAACATGACGGTCATTTTTAAATCCTTTATATTAACTTGTGGTGTCTAAGTCGTTCGACCGACAGAACGACTGACCTCGCCAAAAAAAAACTTTGAATCAATTTTTAACCCACTGTATCGTAAGCTAGCGAGCTGAAATTTTGCAGACAGGATCATGCCAATGACAAAAATGAAGTATAAAAAAATGTCAAATCGATCGAATGCATACTAATTGCATTATTGAATTTTTAAATTATTTTTTTGTCACTTTCTATGAAGTTAATTTTTTGCGATCGAGTGTTGTGGTGCGCAGTATGTTCAACAACCTTTCACATCCAGCAATAAGGTTCGCATTACATTGACAGTACATTTTATAAATATATCCACGATCGGGGAGCATTATATTAAACACGTTTTACGAGACATAACTAGAATTTTGTATATTTGGATTGTTTTTCCCTGTGTATTAAAATAAACATCCTTATAGAATCTAGTTACGTATCGTAAATGAAGGATTTATAGTAAAAAAACGTTGTTTTTACGCGTATTTTCAAAATTTAAACCTTTATATTAACTTGTGAAGTCTGAGCGTGCGACCGACCGACAGACTTTTCCGAAAAAAAATTTGGATCGATTTTTAACCCTCTTCATCGTAAGTTAGCAAGTTGAAATTTTGCAGGCAGACTCATGCCAATGACAGTAATTGATTTGTTTAATTTTTAAATTATTTTATTTATATTTTTATATCCTGTTAATTTTTGAGATAAAGAGTTGCGATGCGTAATATCTTCAACAACATTTCACGTCACGCAATAAGGTGCGCATTTCATTGACAGTACTTTTAAAAAATATATACACGATCGGTGGGCATTATATTAAACTTGTTTTATGAGAAATTACTAGAATTTTGTATTGTTCGAATTATCTTATTATCTTATCTTAGATATACAGACGCTCCTTCTATGCAGAAGATAATTGCGTCCACAGACCATGAGAGATGATCTGTTGGCAAGTGATGCTGCGGTCACAGGCCACGGCTATAGGGGTTCCACGCATTACCCCAGCCGAGAAACTATTGTCTAGTTAGGTACCCATTCGGAGCTGGGTGACTCGGGGACTCCTCAGGCCGCGATAACAAATCCTCACCTTCGTGTGGATTCGAACCCGTGACCATCGGTATGACAGTATGACCACCACGATTGTTTTGCCATCCGTATTTTCATAAACACTAGGGTATCACCCGTCAAAAATGACGGAAGTTTAAAAAATAAATATATTTCAGCTTCAATCTCTTTATTTTGCACAAATGTTCATCAGAAAAAAATATAAATAGTATGAAAAATAATGTATTTATGTATGTTTGTCCTTTACTAAACCATTCATCAGATCTCGATTAAAATGTAGGAAATTGTTGAATACGCTACCGGATGAGTTTGTGTGAAAAAATATTTTGAACATTGATACTCATGAGGGACCGGAGGTTCTCAATGTTTTTTTTCTTATTAGTTAAAGTTTTAGGTTCTTGGAAAATGAATTTATCTTGACCAAACTTGGTACATATATGTTTTATAACCCATATTAAAATATATACTGCTTTCAACCCCTACTGTCCATTCCTTTGGAGCCGGGGGACCAAAGTCTTTATTTTCGTAAGCGATGAACACTTTATATCGAAATATATATATATATATATATATTAGGGCTGTAACCGATTAATTTAAATGTAATAAGTAACTTTTGAGAAATTACCGAATAATTAATCGATAATTTTTATTAAAGCTAAAAAAAGATGTATGACGTCATTTAACTGAAAATTTTAAGGGAAGTAACAAAAAACAGGCAATCTATATATATATATACGAAAGAAAATAAATTAATCTTTATCTTTATTATTTGCAGCTCATGGTGTGGCTGATGAGACCAATCCTTGAGTGGCAGCCTTTTCTGCATTTTACACATACGAATGTAGTTGGACAGTGTTGTCTGGCCTTCCTACTCACTCTTTTTCCAACTGCTTCTTCCCTAGATTGCTCCTCTGCTCTTAATAATCCTTCTTGCACTACAGCCCGCCATGTGGTCCTATCCTCAGCCAGGTTTTCCCAGTTTTGTATATTAATATTGGCTACTTTAATGCCTCTCCTGCATATGTCCGTGTATGTTGTAAAGAACCTGCGTGTGTTCTTGTGTTTACTGTCCATCTACTATCACTCTAATATTCTGTGCTAGATACACTCTGTGTTTACTTCTTTGCACAAAGTTTTTTAGATACTTTGGATTTCAACGCAGCTAAGTTTCTTCATTTTATTTTTTTATTTGTATTTTCGTTTGTTTTTTTTTGTGTGTGTATTGTATGTTCGTTGATAAAGGCTCTTTGCCGAAACGTTCGCTGTTGTGTTACGTCCGATCAGGCTAACCCTTACATTGTTTACGTCTTTTCCATTTCAGTTCTGTCTCATATTTAAGGTATATAGATCTATAGTAAAAAAATCTTTTGTTTATGGGTTGGTTTTATGTTTCATATTATTATTAATTGTTAATATATAATAATTAATTGATAATTTATAAAGTGCTGTATCCAAGTAAGAAGCTGGGCTTACTAAGCTTTACATGAAGGTAATACTATACATGTAAGTAATAAATTAGCATTCATAACATAACAACCCATTTAATTACAGTACATAGCACTAAAAGATCCATTAATCAAAATAGGGAATTTTAAACAGCAACAGCAAAAATAATTGCAAAAGAAATGACCAATTTGTGACGAAATTTGTGAGCCCACTGTGATTTGCACGAGAATATCAACAAAGCTAAAGGGGAAGTCACTGTTGACGAAACACTTGACGGATCAAGGTCGCTAATTAAATATGCGGCGGAGTATATGACCGGTCAAGGTTGCCCGAAAGTGAGGCTATCCAATCAGGAAGAGCTGCATAAAATTACACACGTGTATAAAAATTCATACTCCGGCAGGACACTTTCTTTTCCGCCCAAGCGATTACAGAGAGCTATTTCGAATGAGACTTCAAGTCGCTGAATTCAATCTATAGTCATCCTTGTCGTGAGAGAGCGGCACCATTGCCCGTTAGCCAGAATCTATGTAAGTTTAACTCTAACTTGATTCTCTCGTATTTATAAGCATATTTCACGCCAGTATTTAAATATTAATCTTCGTGCAGTGTCATATTGAAATTGTAGAGACATGTTGACCCCGTGACGCCATGCGCGGCCACGTGTGACATTGTATTTGTTCTTTCATAACTAAATGTGATAACACGCGATCCATCAGGTAGATGGGTTGAATTATATTGGTGTAACCAATAATACTATTGTATTTATTCCACCATCCACTTTCAAGTTGGTAACAAAATATTATTTCATGTTATATATANATATATATATATATTAAATAACCATGTGTTTATGATAATATATTTTGATCCACTTTTGGTACCTGCTCTGAAGGCTCGGAAGCCGAAAGGGTGGATCAGACGGACGAGTATAGAAACTACCCATATGTGTATTCTTTCTATCTTAGTCTGGCTTCTAGGCACCCGCCTGTACTGAGAAATAACACTAACTCCGGAAAGCAACCGCCCAACGAAGTGTCGACATACCTGGAGCAAGAGCTGGACTCACCGCTATCCCCGCGACATGTATCCGACCCCTACCCACATCTTTGGACCAAGAGCTGGACTCACCGCTATCCACGCGACATGTATCCGACCCTTACCCACATCTTTGGACCAAGAGCTGGACTCACCGCTATCCACGCCACTTGTATCTAACCCCTACGTCACCCCTGCACCGATCGACAGGACTAGAGGAGGGCAACTCATCATTACCAGCCTTACTCTAACGTAACGCTGAAGCCAACCGCACTGGTTGATGCCTACACATTCCACGTGTAGAAGCCGGTTATTCACACTTCCGTGAACACCGAAGTCACCTGGAACTATAGGTGAAGCAGCCCACAGGACAGAAGTGCAGCACCAACCGTTCACTGAGCAGGGCGCTACATCCTTAAATTTAAGTATTAACCATATAACCATTATATTGATTGACTTAAGTTTAATGATGAATTTAGGCCATAACGGAACTAGTCTCCGAATATTGTAATAATTGTAAAATAAATTATTGTTACATTTTCACCATCTTGTTTGTTGATCATCGTTTGTGAGAGATCACTATAGTATGCGCGTGTAGGCAGAGAGAGGGCATAACTTAAATATGACACCCCTAGATGACTTGTCAAACAATATTCACATCTTTCTAGCCACAAAATTACAAACTTGGGAGCTTACACAACAAGCTCCCAATGTTTTAAGGCGAGAGGACGATTGGTTTTAAAAACAAATCTTTAAAGGTAAAGCCGACATATCGACATACATACATTCATACATACATACATACATGCATACATACATACACACACACACACATACATACATAAATACATACATACATACATACATACATACATACATACATACATAGATACACACACATATATACATAAATACATACACACATACATACACAAATACATACATAAATACATATATACATACATACATACATACATACATACACACACATACATACATAAATACATACATACATACATACATACATACAGCTCCATTTGCCATCCTTTTCATGTAATTCATCACTATCTTTAACGTCTCTCCCAACCATAATTTATGTTTGTACAATTGCTAAGCAATATGTTTCCCAAGATTAAATAAATTTAATACCCTCTGCACCCACAATAAGTAACTTGATATTAAGCCCACATTCCTTACAAAACAAATGCCGTCTCCAAGACACATAAGCTCTACCATAACACAAACTCAAAACGTCCATTTATTATTAAAACCCAGTTTCTTCAACTCCTGCCTGAATTATTTTCCTATTTTGTCATACAATCCTTCTTACTACATTCTTGTCTCTGTAAATATATGTCCCAAAGATTTAATATAGTTTTCCAATACATTCATCATGTTGTGTTTTACAACTTGTAAAATTATGTTGTCTTTGGTTACCCATGACTTATTTGAATGACAATTTTCCCAAGCTTCACAAACGCCATAAAACTTCCATTCGCTGACCCTCACCCATAGAAATAACTTTCCTACACTGGGCTAATGTCATGCAGTGATGAAATAGAAAGAAAGGAGTAAAACAGTTGGGCGGAGTAAAGATATTATTTATGAGAGATTTGGGGAGTGAGACTTTGATAGAGGTTAGTTGGTTGGAAAGAAGACAACAATATTTGAATCCACGTGTCCAACAGGCGATAAGAACACGTCGACGCAATCTTCCACACATCAGTGAGAACATTTCATATAACAGTCAACCTTGAAGCCACATATCTAAATCTTTAAATTTTAGTTTTTCTAAAAAAATAATTTAAAAATTTAGTGTTTTTATTTTTTTAAACATGGTGTGCAACTCAGAAGTTAAGGATTTTAGCAGATATTCCTTTCAATCTCTTTGTGTCCAATAGATTGTTTCGTCTGTTATTTGTGTCTATCTTTCTTTTTAACTTTCTACATCTTCCTCTATCTATCACAATCTTCCCCATTTTTATTATTTTACAAAGAAAAGCTCAAAACTATATTTCATTTATTTATACTCAGTTATTTATGTTGAAACTAGTTAAAGTTATCATTTTTATTTTACGATTTATTCACATTAATCGCCACAAATTTAATGCTACATAATTTGCATGAACAGTATAAAAAGTAACCATTCATCATCATCATTGTCTGTTGTCCCATCTGTGACATAGGCCACGAACAAAGACTCTCCAGGCATCCCGGTCATGTGCCAAACTCTCTAACTGTCCCTAGCTGTGCCCACTCTTTTTGGAGTCTGTCTCCAGTTCTGATCTCCATGTCATTTTGGGTCAACCTTTTTTCTATTGCCCTGGGGGTTCCAAGTGAGGGCTTGTCTCACAATGCTGGATTTAGGCTTTCTGAGGGTGTGGCCAATCCATCTCCATCTGCGCTGACGTATTAGTTCTTCCACTGGCTCTTGATGTGTACGTTGCCAGAGGTCCTCGTTGGTGATGATATTTACAAAATAAGTTGTAAAATTCGAGAGTATAATGGTATCAGATCAAACTATTTTCCTTATCACGTTGGATTGATTCGTGTTAAATAGACAGACAGACAGATAGATAGATAGATAGATAGATAGATAGATAGATAGATAGATAGATAGATAGATAGATAGATAGATAGATAGATAGATAGATAGACCTTCCGAAAGTTTCATGCTTCTACCTACACGGAAAATTGGAGATTTAGTGATGCAGAAAAAAAGTTTTTGGGCCCCCGGCCCCACATAAGTGAAATTTTCAAAATTCTTTTTCGCCAGTTTTCGTAGTGAGAGGTTACCCAACAACTTCCCAAAGTTTCATAATTCTTCCTACACGGGAAGTTGGAGAACTAGTGATGAATCAGTGAGTCAGTCAGTCAGTCAGTGAGTGAGGGCTTTCCCTTTTATTAGTATAGAGTATAGATATATATAATTTTATATATATGTATGTAAATAGATATAAGGGGAAGACACCTAAAGAGGCCCAGAGCAAATTCTGTGCAAGTGAAAGTGTTCATTTTAATTAGTTTTCAAAGTGGATATATTTCTCAAGATCGTTACACATTGAATGGGAAAACGATCTTAAACATTTACGAAAATTAAATTTTGGGGCCCCCTGCCCCGACGAAATTGACATATGAAGTTCAGAACCCTCAAGTATTTTAATATGGGCTACCAAGTATTTTGTAGACAAAGTCTTTTTAAGATCCATTCATCTACTCAGTAGCTAACACATTAAAACTTATTTTATATAGATTTTATTATTATTAAAATATGACATTAAGTGCCCCAGGGCATATTCATGACAAGACATAAAGTTGAAGACACCTGCTTATTTTAAGATGGATAATAATAGATACATTCATCATCAGCAAGTGTAAAGATCTTTAATAATGGAGGGAATAAAATCTTAATGGTTTGTAAAAGGTTTATAAAAAAGGTATTATGGGCCCTGGCCCCAAAAGAGTGGCCCTCAGGAGATGACTTACCTATAGTATTATTGCAAAAGTTGCTTAAGATCCATCAATTTATCAAGAAGATAGCGCTTAAACTAATTTTTATATAGCTCATTTAAGCAAAAATTGACATTAAGGGCCTCCTTAGCCCATTCAGTGTTAAATGAAAAAAAAAAGTAGCCACTTACCATTCCGAAAAAGTACTCAAAAGTCTCAAAAATTTTCATGATGACCGGATAAATGGTTTAGTCTGCTATAAAGGACAAGCACACACACATACAGACATACTTTGATTTTTATATGTATAGATTTAAATGAGAGCAAAATCGTATTGTTCTTTTGGAGAAGAGATTATCTATATTTAATATGATCCAGTTATATTTAGTTATGAAAATGCGACAAAGGTGTAGAGGCAATAAGAAAAAAACGACAAGAGGGCGTCGATAACAAAGTGGCAATTAAAATAAAGTTAAGTCTTATGGAGCGTTGGGCATATAGTCAACAAACTATATTATCACGAGGGTCTTAAACAACTTGACAAGAGATACTCTTTGGAATGTAATAAAATTAGTGGTCAAGAAACTCAACAACAACAACTAAATATTAACGAAAGATAATAGTAATAAAATTGAGTTAAAGCTTCAGCTAAAATATCCGAGTCACTGGGGCTGTACAGGAGATAACTCAGACATTGGTGTTAAATGTAGATTTATGGTTCTTTGTTGGGAAACTGTCAATAATATTAAGTTTCATGTTGTCACGAATGCCTTACTTTAAGTGCAGTCGTCGGGATTCACTATCTGCTTTCGCTGTGCATTTGTAAAGACATAAATAATAGGGCTAGAGAGATTATAAAAATATATCTTATTACATGCCAGTCGCGTTTAACCTTTGAGTAAATTGGGATATTAACTTATATTTTGTAGAAAGAAATTAATTATTTATGATTTATTAAGACGCAAGTAAAGAAACTAAATATTGTGATTTTCTGTTAGAAAATATTTTTTATTTACAAATAAAAGTATTTTGTACAAATATTAAGCCTTAAAGACAACGTCTTGCATGCCTAACACGTAAAAAATTGCCATGAAATTTTTATTTCACTTCCGACCTCACAAAAAACAACCAGACAAGTGACCGATTTGAATTTGTGGACAATAATATTAGATTAGATTATTTCACTTTCTTTGAGAGTTTTCACTGGACATTAATCTGTTTAGTCAAGAAAATTGGATGTACTTTACTCGCTGAATAATTGTCAACCATGTCTAGACTGCAACTAATGTTGATTTTGTTTTGCCTGCTGAATCATCGTGAGTGGCTTTGTCATTTTTGTAATTGTCATCATCAATAATTGTATCTTTAAATATCACATTTAAAAACGCTTGGCTCGTGTGTCTTAAAATAATGTTATAAATTTATTTTCATTAAAATTACAATTTTGTAAAGTTAATGGTCATCTTTTCTCTCAAAAATAGTTTACAGTAATGCTTAGAAAAACAAGGATTCGCAATGTGTTTATACTTACTGTAAGATAAGGATTTCAAAGTTTATTTAAGAACTAATGTATATTGTAGCTGTTGTTGTTCCCTGTAGAGATGGAAGAGGTAAAGGGTATGGCCATCATATTGGAGCGAACTTCCGCTGAAAGTCTTAACATATCGTTGATAATGATGCTCCTAAATGGAAAGAAAAAATGTTGGCATTTGTCTGGTCGGGCAACAAATTGACGGCTCGTAGAAACTCGCCAAACTATAGGGATGTCAAAGTATATCAAAATATCCCTTGAAGCTAAACACTCTAAAATAATGTGAATTATTGCTCCCCTTTAGTCGTTAGTCTTATTATTCATTATTCTAAAAACTAGAATAGTATTTCAATATATCACGCTTACAGCCAACTTGCCCCACGTCATAAATGGCCACGGTGAACATTTGACATGCGTAGAACTATATCAATACTCTGACTTTGATCACCAAGATTTCTACTCAAAATTTTTAACGTCTATGATATCGATAATTTCGTATGTATATTATTTTATTTTAAACTTTATTTTTACCATGTTTTAATGCACTTTATTTAAGTTACAAATATAGGAAACTTGTTTTCAATAGAGCTACATATTTGTACAGGGGTCGCAACCCTGTAGTAAATGAGAACCATTTTTAAAAGTAATTTTTTTTTTAAACTGAGATCCGCATTAGAGCACCATGAATTCGAAGTGTCACTAGGGGGTGGGCCATCACTAGTGACGCCATGGAAGGGGGTGACATGGGGGTGACATCAAAATCTAAGATTTTACCGTGTACAATTTTAAGGGAGAACTAATTCACTTAGAAAGAAATTACGAAATACAATGAAATACGTTAAACCGCTAACTTTTTAATTTAAAATTATTATTTGACATGCAATGATAAAAAAAATGTTTGAAAAGAACAATAAAACAAATTAGGAAGAAAAAAAAAGAAAAGAAAAGAAACAGCCACAACAGAGAAAGCTTTAAGAATGGCTGTTCATATGAGAGGCAAAGTCTTTTGTTTTTAATGACATAAAGCCATCTGGGCTTTGACAAAAGTTGATGAAACTGTATTCACATTTATAGAGTAATAGATGAATACAAGCATGGGTAAGAGGAAGCGTGATATGACTTTACAAACATGGGTAAGAGGGAGCGTGATATGAGTTAACAAGCATGGGTAAGAGGGAGCGTGATATGACTTGACACAACAGTGAACCTATGTGATATGACTTGACACAACAGAGAACCTATGTGACATGACTTGACACAACAGTGAACCTATGTGATATGACTTGACACAACAGTGAACCTATGTGATATGACTTGACACAACAGAGAACCTATGTGATATGACTTGACATAACAGTGAACCTATGTGATATGACTTGACACAACAGAGAACCTATGTGACATGACTTGACACAACAGTGAACCTATGTGACATGACTTGACACAACAGTGAACCTATGTGATATGGCTTGACACAACAGTGAACCTATGTGATATGACTTGACACAACAGTGAACCTATGATATGACTTGACACAACAAAGAACCTATGTGATATGACTTTACACAACAGTGAACCTATGTGATATGACTTGACACAACATTGAACCTATGTGATATGACTTGACACAACAGTGAATCTATGTGCGTTGAATGTCAAAGAGAGCAATCAATTGAAGCTAATCTGTGGCGTCACTAGCTTGGGGGGGGTGTGACTGCACCGGCTGACACAATCACAAGGGGTCGCATGAAAATGTAAAATTCTGTACCTTCCCTTTTCTTTTGCACAGAAAGCCTCGGATGAGTTCTCTTTGGGCCCTGCCCCCCATATGCAGTGATATTTTTCACCAGTTATTATTGCGGGAGGATACTCAACGAATTCTCGAAGTTTCATGCTTCCACCTACACGGTGGGTTAAAGATTTAATACTTAGTCATTTTTATAGTTCATATTAGGGTAGACTGTCCAGAGGTTTTTCGAAAAAATCCGGGACATTTTTGTTCAATTCCGGGACAAATTAAAAATAAGTAAAAAACCTAAAAAATTTCTTTAAATATCTCTTTTAAGTCATAAAGCAATCATAAAATAGCCATTCATTAATTTTTAAAAAATATATATTCTTTTTAAAAACTCTTTAAATTCAATATATTTTAACAGGTAACCCTTTCGAATATTACTGTACATTTTTAATTATATTTTTCGCTTGAGTGGATTTTTTTCAAGAAATTTGTCATTCTTCTTAATGGCATCATAGAAAATGCTGCAATTCATGTTTGAATTGTATTGAATTGATAAGAGGGCATCAACTGTGGAGACCTCCAGCTGGCTTCTTTGGTCAGTCCAAATCTGATTCATGTAAGAAAACAAGCGCTCAACTTCAGTGGAGGTTCCTGCTAATGCGAAAGCAAATTGCACTAGATATAGCTGACCAATGATAGTTACCAAACGAAGTTTATTGAGGATAATATAAATATTGACCAATAAGAATGCGTGTTTTAGCGATATTATGGGTTAGCGGAGCAAAGAATTCCGTAGCGGGTTATTTTTGGACGTTGTAGTGGGCGATACCATTACAAATTAGGTAGAATAAGCTTCCCAATGACACCAAAATTGTCACTTTTGACTTTATTCATAAAAAATACTTAATTTTCATACAAAAATTTTTTAATTTCTAAATTCCGGGACAAATTGCGTCCCTGACAGGATTCCGGGACAGAGGTGAAATTTAGGGACTGTCCCGGCAAATTACCAGCAGATGGACAGTCTA
>MUZC01000866.1:7293-21031 GCA_002072015.1 Radix auricularia
CCCATCTATTAGTTGACAATGAGAAAAAATTTTACAATGCCTGTATAGTTTTGAAAAATGTCACAACATCTGAATCAATTCCGGCGGCATGTACACCTACCAAATTAAGACTTTTATGCTCATTTGTATGATAGGAAGCCCCGCAAAGGCCACAACCATAATAACAAATATTAAAATGGTTCAACATGAAATATATTTAAATATAATTAATAATTGATATTTTTATGTTATCATGGCTAAAAGATATATAATTTAGGGCTGCTGAAATTAACTATTAATTTCTCGATTAATTGTTAAAAATTATTATTGATTAAATTATTTTAATCGATAAAATAGCAATGAAACTTAAAGAAAATATTTTAATTTTTTTTTCGATACATTAATAAATAATTAACTATTAGTAATAGTTTGCTGTTTTTATTAACCTACAAAATTTGCCATTTCAAAAAAAAGATTTATAAAGTGTGAACTTTAAAATAAGATGTTTTATAAGGAAAATGATATAAAAAATTTTAAACAATAGTTTTTACTTAATTAAAAATAACAAAATTTGAAATTTTCAGTTTAATGACATCATGCATCTTTATTTCCAGCTTTAAAAAATTATGGATTAATTAATAGGTAATTTTTCAAATAATAACTATTAAATTTAAATTAATCGATAACAGCCCTAGTTCTGTTTTGTTATGTCATGTCAGGCTAACCCTTACCCTGTTTACGTCTGTTCCATTTACTTAGGAATAACTCTGCTATCCATACCAGGCAAAGTATTTAATAGAGTGCTGCTAAACAGAATGAGGAAGGACACCCAACTTAGAGTTAGAGATCAATAAGCAGGTTTTACAAAGGATAGATCTTGCACTGACCAGATTGCCAGACTGAGAATTATATTGGAACAATCCTGGAGTGGAATTCACTATTATACATCAACTTTATTGACTATGAGAAGGCATTCAATAGTGTTGACAGGCCAACCCTGTGGAAGTTGCTAAGACACTATGGTATATCACAAAAGCGTACTTACATAATTAAGACTTCTTACAAAGGACTTCAATGTAGAATCGTTCATGGCTAAAAAACAACAGAGGCTTTTGGGGTACAGACTGGAGTCAGACAGGGGTGTTTGCTTTCGTCTTTCTTATTCTTACTAGCATTGACTGGATAATGAAATGGTATCCAGTCGACACTATGGAAACAACCTGATGACCTGGATTTTGCGGATGACCTGGCCCTAATTTCACACACACAGCAACAGATGGAGGAGGAAACTAACAATGTAGCACAGTTCTCTGCTTGGGTTAGCCTGAACATGAGTAAGGGAAAAAGCAAAGTCCTTAAGATAAATACATCAAGCAAAACCCCAACAACACTGGGACAGGGGCGGATTAAGACTGCACGGGGCCCCTGGCTGCAATCAAACGGGGGCCCTATCCAGCCAGCGTCCCTTAAAATGATTGTTAACAGCTAATATAAGACTGTAACTTAATATTAATAATGAGAAGAAAAAAACGAACACGAAGAAGTATCTGTTTGAAGTGTTACAATTCAGTGTGAAAACAAAAACTTTTAATTCCACTGCTGGGAATCGAACCCGGTACCGCTGGCATGACAAGCCATTGCTCTCGCCACACGGCCAGCGGAGCTTGTCACAACAGGGAAATTTTAAAAATATAAACCACGATTTAAACAATGTTCTCTAAGGGAGGCAACTATATCCAGTTGTAGAGATAATATTTATTAATTTATTTTATTTATTATATTTCCAAGGGTTCGTGCAAACATTTGTACACTTTTATTATAAACTATAAAAAGTTTGGGGGCCCCCAAACCGTCGGGGGCCCGTAGCTTTAGCCCGCTCAGCCCCCCCCCCTTAATCCGCCATAGCACTGGGAGGAACAAAACTGGAGGAGGTGGATAGCTTTACATACCTCAGTAGCATCATAGACATACAAGTAAGAACAGAGGCCAACATTAGAGTGAGAATTGGAAAAGCAAGAACATCATTTAAACAGCTAAAAAAAGTTTGGAGCTGCAAAAACTTGACCCTCTAAACCAAGGTCAGGATATTCAATGCTAGCGCAGATGGAGATGGATTTGGCCACACCCTCAGAAGCTTAAATCCAGCATTGTGAGACAAGCCCTTACGTAGAACCTCCAGGACAAGAGGAAAAGAGGTCAACTCAAAAATGACATGGAAAAGGGGAACTGGAGGCAGCTCCAAATAGAGTGGGCACAGCTGGGGACAGTTAAAGAGATTGGCGCAGGACTAGGATGCCTCGAGAGCCTTTGTTAGTGGCCTAAGCCTCAGATGGGACGACAAGTGATGATGATGACTCATTCTATGATTTAATTTCTATAAGGCAAGGACATTATAATATTTATAATAAATGATCGGTTATTTTAAATAATATGTCATTAAAAAGATCTATCTAATAGACACAAACATCTATATTAACTATATTCCATAAATTAAAAAGGTGTAAATAGTACCTAGTGATATTAATTACAAAAACAAGGACATACCTCAACTGATCCAAATCTATCATCCTGGCTGTGATCAAACACACTATCATGCATGGCCTGTTAAGAATGAAGTCATCTAAACTTGTAAGGTTAGACACATTTGATGAGGTTATTTGGCCAACTTTTCCAACTGCTTGAACTTGATAATTGAAAGTCTATTCCTTAACTCCTTTCCATAAATGCATTGGGCCACTGTGATGTCCTTTCCATAGACATTGTAGTATACCTGATAACAATTCCAATGCATAATATAATTTGTTATGTATTATTTTAATTAATAAAATGATTTATGCCTGATTTTTATTAGTTATTACAAATAGGGGCCGTCCATAAATGACGTCACGTTGATTTTGGCAGATTTTTAACCCCCTCCCCCCTACGTCATGCATCGTCACAAAATCGTAGACCCCCCCCCCATCTGAAATACTATGACATCGTTAAAATATCCAATATTATCATAACTTTTTACTCCGAAGATCACAGGGTTGTTTTTTGTTTTCTTTTTTTCAATTCTTTTTTTCTTCAGGTTTTTACGCATGTCACACAACGGTTGTGAATATAATGTCACCAATGGACGAGGCGTGTTTAAAATTGTTCCATTCTCTTGTGGAATTTATAAACTAATGAAAAATATATGGCTACCGCTATCAGTCTGTTTAACCAAGGGATCGGTGAACAGCGATAATTATCTCATTTTGGGTAAAATGGGTACTCTTGAGGGTAATGCTGAATCATTGAGGGCACAGAAAATTTGCTAGAATCCGCTACTTTTGGGTTAACAGTAATGCTGACATAAACTTTTATAATTTTAATATGTAGGTATCCTATTAAACCGGTCTGTTTTTTTCAAACCGTTCAACCGGCCTTCAAAAAACAAAATGTGTTAACATCCTTAGATTATATTTTCTTTTAATACATACAAATTAAACATTGACTATAAATCATTAATGTTAACTTCTTTGTTTTTAAAAAAAAAGTTATTTAAAAATAATTTATTTTTTTTTAAATCCCTCAATTGACTGACGGGCATCCCATAAGAAAGAGGTTGGCGAACAGGTGTGAATTACCTCATTTACATATCATCCTATTTAGATCTTTTTAGACACTTGTCCTGTTTGTAAAACTTACTAGTTGCAGTTTCGGGGGGGGGGGGGGGGGGGNNNGGGGGGTAACCTAACCGACCAAAAAAAAGTTCGTAGACTCTTGCCGCGAGTGAACCAAACAAAGCTGAGGTAACATCACAAACGTTTTGATGTCAACATCAAACAACGCAGGGTAACAATTTCATATGTTCTCTTGTGGGTTCTCAAACTTAAGAATTAAAATTATATTTAATTTTCGTATCTTGTCTTGAAATCTTACGCTCACCGGCGTCTGATGGCCTACCGACCAACACTTTGAGAAGCACTGAATAAAAAAAAAAGGCATAAAATAAATTTTAAGTGACCAAATATTTCAGTGGAAGTTTTATTTAAAGTTACCCTTTAGATGTGACATCACATTTCTTCAGCCCCCTCCATCCCCCAAGTCAGGCATCGTCACAAAAGTGAGACCCCCCTCCCCCTTAGGTGCGTGACGTCATTTATGGTCGGCCCCTTACACATTTAAATTTAACAAGTTTGATAACAAAAAGTACAATTAATTATAACTATTAACTATTCTTTTGACATATAAATCAAAATATCTTTTGAATCTAAAATTAAAATGTAAAGCTGTCCCCAGTTTTTTTAAAAATAAAAAACATTTTAACTGAGTGAGTTAACTGGAATAAAATAGGCAGTGGCTATTGAGACGCTAGCGTCTTAATAGCCCACAGGCTATTGAGACGCAAACAAAATAATAAGCCAATGAAAATTAAGTAGTCGTCCTTTACTGACATCACGCACCAAGTGGGGTAAGGGAGGGGGTCATGCATTTGTGACGGTGTGTGAGAGAGTGTTAAATATGATGTCACATGTAAATTAGCAACTTAAAATAAAACTTCTACAAAAATGTTCGATAGCTTGCTATTTCTTTAAAAAAACAAATTACACAAACTATTTGGGTAAGAAGACATAAATTTAAGCTTTATTTATGAACTAATACTAATAAAAGTAGACGTTTCGGCTAATGCCTTCATCAGTACAATAACATAAATAATTACTTACATAAATCTTAAAACATATTATATGATAAAAAATGAAAAGAAAGGAAAAACAAAAACAAAGAAGGACACAGAATATAGGNAAAAGGAGGAAGTTAAAGTATCTAAAGTAACAGTGAAAGCCACAACGGGAAAACGATTTTGCGTATGGATGCGTACGGAGGAAGGGGGAGGGGTGTCTCCACTGAATGGGTACTTACGCACAACAAATATAATTTGCATAATACCAAGCCTAGTAACGTAAACCGCGCAGACTCTAACGGCATTTGTAACTGACTGACTGAGTCAAGACTGATATGCAATAATGTTTTATAAATTATATTTAAATGCAAACGAAATTCTGAACTTTTAAATTCAGACCAAACGGAAACGTTCACACATTGCTAAAATATATCCGTCTGATTTATATTTCCATTTCTTGAAATTAGTAGATGTTTCTCTTTCGCCCAGTGTTTCAGCCGTTAAGTTATATAAACATAACGGGATGGCGATTTCACTGCTTATATCTTTATATTTTATAAGTTTTTTCGCCGTCCATGAATGACGCCATGCGATTTTTACCCCCCTTTCCCCATTGTCACAAAACGTAGACCCCCCTCTCCACAATATGACAACACAAAGCTCTGAAAAAAAAATTTAAAAAAAAAATTAAAATTAAAAAAAAAAAATTACCACGTTTTAATTAACATTTTTGTCATAGAAATATATAATATGTATTTAGTTCAAGTCTTCACTCTAAGTCAAATATCATTAACAGGCGTGAAGCCATTGAAAATGTAACTAAATAAATTGTGAGCAATCAAGTGGAACTTTTATTTCAAGTAGCACATTTTGATTTCTTAAATGTCGCCACACCCCCTTGTCTTACATCCTCACTATTGCGTTACCTTTCTCCGCCCCCACCCACAGGCGCGTGACGTCATGCATGGACGGCCCCTTCATGCATTGTTGAAGACAATAAAATTAGAACTTTCTATTACTTCTATTGTATATTTTCAATAAATTCCACATGAAAAACACACTGTTACATTTAAATATGTATTTACTGTAAGGCAATAGAATATTTTTGTAGAAATTTTATTTAAAGTTGTGCATTTACATGTGACATCATATCTAACACACTAACACACATCGTCACAAAGGCATGACCCACTCCCTTACCCCACTTGGTGCGTGTTATCAGTCAAGGACGACCCCTAAATAGGCCAACCTTAAATACTTAATTTTCATTGGCTTATTTTGTTTGCGTCTCAATAGCCTGTGGGCTATTAAGACGCTAGCGTCTCGATAGCCTGTGGGCTATTAAGACGTTAGCGTCTCTATAGCCACTAGGGCTGTCAATTTTTTGAAAAATGCTGCCCGGGTACCCGTCAAAATTTCGAACGGGTACCCGGGTTACCCGTTCAAAACATCGCATAATTTTCACCGTCATACAGCTATACTATGCGACCTAGCCACCTTCCATGCCCCTCATTTCTCAGTAACCACACGGCGGACGTCTAAAAGTGACGTCACATGATTTTGGCTGATTTATACCCCCCCTCTCCGCCATTGTCACAAAAACTTAGAACTTAGAACCCCCTTAGAACAAAGATTTGCAGCCGCGCCCCCTCCCCCATAATAGATGTACCTCCTTTTTGAAAATGAGCATGTGTGAAATAACTTTATTGTCACTTAAGTTTGTATTTAATGTGAAGTTGAACTCTATTAAATCGATACACGTGTAAATTCATGTAAATCGTCAATAAATTATAAGCATTCAAGTTTTTAAGTTTTAAGTGGAATTTTCATTTTAAGTTGCAGGAAGTTGCATGTTTTGATGTGATGTCACATTTCTAAAACACACAACCCCTTCGTCACAAATGTATGATCGCCTTCTCCGAGGGTGCTAAACGTCATTTTATTTTATTAGACTGTTAGTAACCAATTTATTGACATTGAAAAAATTACAAATTTTGGTGTATTATTATTTTTTTTATATAAAACAAGCACTCGTGGGAACGAACACGCAAACTCAATCGAATCGGGGGGAGCGGGGAGATAAACAACGTCTACAATCGGAAATGTTGGCGTATTTCAAAGTAACTTTAATGTTTAAAGCAGGGATGTTTTTATTAACAATACCAAACAAGGCCTCATTCATCTCTATGCAGTCCCGCCCCACGGCCGAAGACTTACCCATTTGACATTGTTAGTAACTGATTAATTTATTAACTTTAAATACTGACAACCTTGTACATCAGTTTTTCTAGGTCAACACGTGTTAATTCACACAAGAAGCACAAGCCAATGCAAGGGGTGTGGGTTATATGAATGAAGGGAGGAGAGGGGGGTAGATAAACAACATTAGCTAGTATCAATCGGCGTATTTCAAAGCGAAGTTACTGTCACAGAAGGGATTTTTTTTTTACTAACAAACGCCGCTTTTATCTCTAACACCATTATTTTTGCTGAGGACTTTTATTTTCCTTATCTATATGATTCTTTTAAAGCGCCAAAACCTTTTTGTGTTTGCGATTTCTGTTTCACGTTGAGAGAAAAAGATGTATNAAAAAAAAAAAAAAAAAAAAAAAAAAAAGCCGAATGGCCTCCGTTAATATAGACATTAAAGTTACAGGTTAAAACTTATATCTCCGACCGGGCCGACCTTATCGGCGGCCATCTCGTTGCTATGGCACGTCACCGGCCCGGAAAAATAGTGTGAGCCCCGTGAATTTTCCGAAAATTCTAAAGCTATACCTAACCCAAACCCTAAAATTAAAATAACAACTATCCTGCATAGCAACGGGAAGAGACGCGACGCTCCGGTCGGAGATATAGGTTTTAGCCAAGTTACATTTTCACGGGTACCCGGGCTGAATTTTACTACCCAGGTAATCTGATGGCAACGGGTACCGGGTCCCCGTTGACAGGCCTAATAGCCACTGCCAATAAAATAACTAATAATATAATATATTATAAAACTATAAGTATTTAACAAATAAAAAAGGATAAATAATAAATGGTACGCCTGGTACTGGTAATCCTGCAGTTTCTACTCTACACGGTCACTGGTAATCCTGCAGTTTCTACTCTACAGTCTACAGTCTATAGGTATATTATTTCACAGCGTAGCTTAATTTTCTCATGAGAACTCACGTTTTTAATTTATTAACCAATGCTTTAAATAAAAGTTTATTATATGTTGTATTTTAGATATTACAGCGCAAAGTCTAATTAATTTCTAAGGCATAATTACTTAATAATTAGTAAAATGTTAGCAGAGTGGTACATTTTTAGATGTTGACACTTTGACACCTGCAACTTTGAAACAGGAAGTAGACTAAAAAAATAGGTAAATAAACTACAGAATACTACCGAAATACTTTCGGACGTCTGTGTCTGTCTGTATCTAAGTATCTACGGGGCCGTCCATAAATGACGTCACGCGATTTTGGCCGACTTTTTACCCCCTCCCCCCCTACGTCACGCGTCGTCACAAAATCGTCGACTCCCCCTCCAAAAGTACGTCACAAAACTTTGACCCACCCCCCTCAAAAAATATTTGAAAATAGGTATGCTTCAAATCTTTTTAAATCATTTACGTGTTTATTTAGTGTAGGTCTACATTGTAATATTGTGACACGCGTGAAGCTATGTAAAAGACATTAAATAAATTGTAAGCCAGTGATTCTCAAACTTTTTCTTATCAGACGACCGGCAAGAACTTTTCCATTTTACCAGGTACCATTGCATTCTTTTCCATTTTGACATGATTTTCTTTGTACTCATTTGATAGGAAAATTAGCCCCTACACAGCTTAAAGCCCTATAAAATTAAGTATTAATTCGGCTTGTTTTATATATTACTTTTTTTTTTTTTTAATGTTTAGTTGCCAAGGCATAGCAAGACAGCTAACGAGCAAGCAGCGGTAATGTCAAAAACCATTTGATGATTAACCTTCACGATTAAGCTCGCGAATGTGGCTATTGATATTACAAGGATCATTGCATTGTTTATATACCTAGAATATTTAGATACAAGACAATTCCACAAATTCATTTCGATCTTCCAATGACAGTTTTCCTGCTAAGTATATGCACATCAAAGGCATTTGATCTAAAATTATCACATTGATATCACATCTCATGTTTTCTAAAAATTATTAGGTATGCGCTGGAAGAGGAAAATGGCAAATACTGTACGAACCCCACATTTGTGCAGGAAAGTAGGGTGTCATCTTGTGCGCAAAATACAGTAATTCTTGCAAGTTGAGGACTGAAAAATTACTATGACATTATTAAAATATCCAATATTATCATAAATATTTACTCCGAAGCTCACAAGTTTATTTTGTTTTTATTTCAATTCTTTTTTCTTCAGGATTTCATGTACGTCACACAAGAGTTGTAAATATTATGTCACCAATGAACGAGGCGTGTTTAAATTGTTGCATTCTCTTGACGAATTTATAAACTAATGAAAAATACATGGCTACCGCTATCGGTCTGTTTAACCAAAGGGTCGGTAAACAGGGATAAGTGATCTCATTTGGGGCAAAAAGGGAACTCTTGGGGGTAAACTGAATCATTGTGGGCATAGAAAATTCGCTAGAATCCACCACTTTTGTGTTAACAGTAATGTTAACATAAACTTTTATAATTTTAACCGGCCTTCAAAAAGCGAAATGTGTTATTATTAATAGCCCTAGATTTATTTTATTTTAATGCATACAAATTAAACATTTACTATAAATCATTACTGTTAACTTCTGTGTTAATAAAATATATTTCTAAAATGTATTTTTTATTTTTTTAAAATCCCTCAAAGGACATGGGACAGTAAGATAGAGGTCGGCGAACAGGGGTAAATTACCTCATCTGGGGTCAAAATGGAATCATAGGGGTAATGCAGACTCATTTGGGACATATAACATCCACTCCACTCCACTAGGTATATTCAAATACGTCATGTGTGCGTGTACGCTTGGAACATATGCCCACTATTGGAAATAAAAAATCTAATAATACTGACAATCAATACACTCTTAAAACTCTAATAATTAATTTTCAAAGCATAAAAAATAAAATTCCAGATTTAGAACTTCTAATAAAAACAGAAGAACCAGACATAATTGCTGGTTCTGAAACTTGGTTCCGGCATCCTTCCGTCTCGCGAGACGATGGTGCATCACCGTTGGGTTGGGTTGCATTTCCTCGAGTGACTGTGCAGTCCTATCCTTGAGTGACAGTCTTTGCCACAGTTTTTACACACGAGTTCTGTGCTTCCAAATGTTTTGGCCTTTCTCCTAGCTCTTCTGTCTGCAGCCTCCTCCATTCTTCGCTCCTCGGCTACTATGACGCCCTCTTTGACAACTGTGCGCCACGTAGATCGGTCTTCTGCCTTACACTCCCAGTCACTTGTATGTATTTTGGCTGCTTTCATGTCCCTTTGACAGACATCTTTAAATCGCAAGCGTGGGCGACCTGTTTTCCTCTTTCCTGAAGCAAGTTCACCATATAGGAGGTCCTTCGGGATGCGGCCGGGGCTCATTCTTTTGACATGTCCTAGCCACCTCAGGCGTCTTTCACTAAGAATTGAGAACATGCTTTGGGTATTGGCACGCGTTAGTACCTCACTATTAGGCACTTTTTCTTGCCATTTAATACCAAGGATGCGGCGCAAGCATCTCAAATGGAAGCTGTTAAGCTTACGCTCTTGTGATGTATAAGTGGTCCATGTCTCGCTCCCATATAGTAGTGTACTGATGACACAGGCTCGATAGACGCACAGTTTGGTTTTCTCCGTTAGCTTGGTGTTTTGCCAGACCCGCTTATTTAGTTTAGCCATTGTTGCGGCTGCCTTGCCAATTCTGCTGTTTATTTCTTCTTCAATGGACAGTGTATTGGAGACCTTGGATCCCAAGTAGGTGAAGCTGTCCACAACCTCCAAGTTTTCATTATCGATATTTATGGTAGGAGGAGGTCGAGTGTCTTGGGCCATGATGTTTGTCTTTTTCAAGCTGATTTGCAGACCAAATTCTTTGCAGGCATTGGAGAAGCTTGACACGAGTTGTTGCAAACCAGATTCTGTATGTGCTGTTAGTGCCGCATCATCCGCAAATAGTAGCTCTCGAATTAGGACATCCGTCGTTTTGGTCTTGGCTCGGAGGCGGGCAGTGTTGAAAAGTCCTCCATCAGCTCTGGTATGTAACCAGATTCCCTCACTGCTATCCTTGAATGCGTATCGAAGAAGTACAGAGAAGAATATTGCGAAGAGTGTTGGTGCGAGTACACAACCTTGTTTAACTCCGCTGCTGACAGGGAAGGCCTCTGACTTAGCTCCATCGAACTGTACTGTGCCAAGCATATTTTCATGGAACTGTCTGATGATGGCAAGTAGGTGAGGGGGACATCCAATTTTTGCCAGTATTTGGAATAGCCCGTTGCGACTGACTAAGTCGAAGGCTTTTGTAAGGTCCACAAATGCAATGTATAGTGGCATCTGCTGCTCTCTGCATTTTTCCTGGAGCTGTCGTATGGAGAACACCATGTCTATGGTAGACCGACCGGACCGGAAACCACACTGAGATTCTGGATAGACGCGGGATGCTAGGCTTTGTAAACGTTTTAGTATAACGCGGGCAAAGGTCTTTCCTACAATACTAAGGAGTGAAATGCCGCGATAATTATTGCAATCACTCCTATCACCTTTGTTTTTATATAGTGTCACTATATTTGCATCCTTTAGGTCTTGGGGGATGTAGCCCTGTTCCCAGCAGAGGGACAGAATCTCGTGCAATGGTTGGAGTAAAGCTGTCTTGCCACTCTTTAGAACCTCTGGTGGTATTCCATCATTCCCAGGCGCTTTTCCACAAGCTAGACTGTCAATTGCTTTGCTCAGCTCTTCCTGTGTGGGCACGACATCAAGTTCTTCCATGAGTGGCATATCTGGGATGTCATCTAGAGCGGTGCTGGAGACTGTGGTAACTGTTGAATACAATTCCAGATAATGCTCAACCCACCGTTTTAGCTGTGCTGCCTGGTCTTGAATAATTTCTCCATTTTTGGACTTTAGGGGAGCAGCTTTTGACGTCAAGGGGCCCGTTGCCTTTTTGATGTTTTCGTACATGACTTTTGCATTGCCCATGTCTGCAGCTGATTGTATACTGGAACAGAGCTTAAGCCAGTAGGTATTGACACATTTACGTGCAACCTTTTGGGCAAGTGACTTAGCTGTTTTTAAAGCATGCAAATTGTCAGGTGTAGGCTTTTCCTTGTAAGCCATAAGAGCTTTCCTTTTTGCTTCAGTGACGGGTTTCATCTCGTCCCAATGTTCATCAAACCAGTCCGTGTTTTTGTGAGATTTTTTGCCAAAGGCTTGTATTGCGGATGTATAGATTGTGTCTCTCAGTTGCGTCCATTTGGAGTCAATGGTGACGCATGGGGACATCTTTGAGAGACTTTCCTTCACCTTGTCTTTGAACAGCTGCGCTATCGCAGGGTCTTTCATGCAGGAGGTATTGATGCGTGGACTTCCCTTTTTCTTTGTGTGGTACGAGTTTTTCCTCATTATTCGTACTTTGCTGGCGACAAGGGAATGATCCGTGTCACAGTCGGCACTGTGATAGCTGCGAGTGAGTAGGACGCTAGCTAGTTGTGCACGCCTGGTGATAATGAGGTCCAGCTGGTGCCATTGGTGGGATCGAGGGTGTCTCCAAGATACTTGATGTATATCCTTGCACTTGAAGAAAGTGTTGGTCACACACAAGCCTCGTGAGCAGCACAATTCCAGAAGCCTTTGTCCATTTTCATTTAACTTTCCTCTTCCAAATAGTCCAAGGCAGGTGGGCCAGGCTTCGTGGTCGCTCCCCACTCTAGCATTGAAATCTCCTAGGAGATAGATTGCCTCGTCTTTGTGGATGCCGGCTATTGCCTGGTCTAACGCTCCATAGAACTGGTCCTTCTCTTCCGGAGTTGAATAGAGTGTTGGGGCATACACACTAAGAATGTTTGCTGGGCCCGCAGTTGTTCTGAGTCTTAGAGTGAGGATCCTCTCCGTGCCTGATGACGGTGGTTCAATGGATGGTAGAAGAGTGTTTTTAACAGCGAAACCCACACCATGCTGTCTAGGTTCGTCTTTCGGTCTGCCTTGCCAGAAGAAGGTGTAATTGGCCTCTTTGAGTGAACCGTTGTCTGGGAGCCTGGTCTCCTGAAGGCATGCTATGTCAATCTTTAGCCTTTTAAGTTCTCTATCGATTATTCCTGTCTTCCGTGTGTCGTTTATGGACTGCAGATCATCAGTGATGCCGGGACACATAGTCCTCACGTTCCAGCTAGCGATTCGAAGAGCTGGGGTCTTCTTTTTCTTTTTTGTATTTCTTGGTGCAGGGCTTAGTGGCCCACTTGTTGAGTGGTACTCTAATCTCCACGCACCCAGTGGAGAAGGCAGGCCATGACGGGATAGCACCTATTTGACTGGGGGCTGCCCAGTTTGAGGCGGGCGGTAGCTGTCCAGTGAGACATTGGTAGTCTCTCCCACCGTCGGAAGCAGCCCCTGGCGCCTAGCTCTACGTCAATTGAGCTTTGGCTTATAACCGGTAACTGCTGCTTCCCGTGTTTTGTCGACACCTTGCGGCGACGCTGGAGTGTCCTCTCCAGAGGTGATGCAAGCCTGGGCGGGTATTATGGAGAATTAGCTGCTGCCCATACAGCATATCCCCCCTCTCCACGTCAATGGTGTAACCAAGGGAACGACTTGCGTCGATGCAGCTTGGCTGCCATTGGCGTCGCAGGAGCTGCCGGTATGTACATAAGTCTTATGTATAGACCGCCTGTAGGTGCTCCAATTCCTGATTTTCTTTCAGGGTTTACTCCCTTAGCCTTTCCCGCAAGGCAGGTATAGCCGCAAGGCAGCGGAGGATTTGTATTCGGAGTTTCCTTCTCCTAGATGAACTACCAGCCAAGGTTTTAACGAGCATCATCTACCCGTAGGGGTGCCAGAACCGGGGTTTGAACCCGTGACCGATTTTTATTTTTATTTTAGAATTGTTTTTGTACCGCAGCGCACTAACACTTTGACCACCGCGCCCCC
>MUZC01000866.1:25281-36266 GCA_002072015.1 Radix auricularia
AAGGGCTTCTCCTTCAAGCATGATGGGTGATGTACTGGTGGCATTAACCTTGAGGATTTTACTCTTCCCTTTGTGTATGTTGAGACCTATGCTAGCAGAAGTGGCTGCGACAATGTTTGTTTTCTCCTGCATCTGTTGTTGGGTATGTGCAAGAAGGGCAAGGTCATCAGCAAAGTCTAGATCATCAAGTTGATCCCACAAGGTCCATTGGATGCCATTCCTTTTCTGCTGTGTAGATGTTTTCATCACCCAGTCAATGGCTAATAGAAACAGAAAGGGTGACAGCAAGCAACCTTGTCTCACACCAGTCTTCACCTGGAAAGCATCTGTCACCTGCTGACCATGGACAACTCGGCAGTTTATCCCTTCATACATGTTTCTGATTATATCCGTAATCTTCTGTGGACCCCATAGTGCCTTAGCAATCTCCACATGGTTTGCCTGTCCACACTGTCGAAGGCTTTTTCGTAGTCAATCAAAGTTGACTCTAGTGACTGCTCTAGAATGATACGCAGTGTCGCTATTTGGTCAGTGCAGGATCTGTTGGTGCGAAAACCAGCTTGTTGGTCCCGCAGTAGAGGGTCTACCGCGTTTTTCATCCTGTTAAGCAATACACGGTTGAAAACTTTTCCTGGGATGGACAGTAGGGTAATCCCTCTGTAGTTCGAGCAGGAGCTTAAATCTCCTTTCTTTGGGATCTTGATAAGGTATCCCTCTTTCCAATCAGAAGGCACTTGTTCCTCTTCCCATATCTTCATAAACAAAGGGTGTAGCATTTCCACACTGGTTTCCAAGTCCGCTTTCAGTGCCTCTGCTGGGATGCCATCAGGTCCTGCAGCCTTTCCATTTCTGAGTAGTTTAATGGCCCTGCTAATCTCTTCTTTTGTGGGACAATTACAGTCAATTTGTAGGCCATTATCAGCTGGTTGGATATCTGGTGGATTCCTTGGTTCTGGTCTGTTTAAGAGCTCTTCAAAATGCTCCTCCCATCTACCTCTCTGCTGCACATCACTTGCAATGTTGTTTCCTATTTTATCCTTCACTGGTCTCTCAATCTTGCTAAATTTCCCAGATAGCATCTTAATTGTATCAAACAGTTCTCTCATGTTCCCTTGGTAAGCTGCATCTTCTGCTTCTTTAGCAAGTTTGTCAACAAATTCTTTCTTGTCCCTCTTGATGCTTTTCTTAACTTCTTTATTTGCATCTGCATACTCTTTCTGGGTTTTGTATTTCTGGGCTCGTGTGCGGCTGTTGTTTATTCCTGTTTTCTTTCTTTACCTATGTTCTATTTTATTCAGTGTACCTGCTGTTATCCATTCTTTGTGTGCCTGTTTCTTTTTTCCTAGCACTTCTTGGCATGTTGACTGGACTGTTTCCTTCACGCTTTGCCACTTTCCTTCAGTGGACTCATCTTCGAGTATTTTGCGTAGGGCTTGGAACCTATTGGACAGTGAGATCTTAAATTCTTCCTTTTTTGCTTGGTCCTTCAGGAGGGAGGTATTATACCGAGACTACATGCTGGTTGCTCGGTATAATGTCTCTAAAGCTTCAATTTTATCCTGGCCACAAGAAGATGGTGATCTGAGGCAACATCAGCTGTACGTGTCTAAAATATCGAGAATTATGAAATAGTGTTAAGTTAAATAGGCTTAGGCCTAATTGTTTTGGGGTTTCTAGTTTTTGTTTTAAATAACAAAATTATTAACAATCGAATTACTACATATATTTCTTTTTAGATTTACAATGGAGAAACCAAACTTTCACAAGTTGTTATATGAAGGATTTATTTAAAGGCATTTCCTAACAAGCGTAAGCAAAACTCTCAAAGAGATGTGGACTGAAATTTTGAATACATTGAAAAAAGAGGACGATTTGTCAAAAAAAGTGATTTCGTTACTGAATTAACTGAATAGTTATGCCGTCTTAGCACAGAAAAATAAGGCAACTTTGATGAGTTTCTGGGCAGACCAGTCTATGAAAAGTGTAGATGTCCTTCCTAAAAAGCAGCCACGAGTTCAACAGCACCAACACTGCATGATTGGGCCCAGTCAAGTCAAATACTGCATGCACCCCAACAACAAAGAATTCGTTCACTTTAATGCGTGTGGCAGTCAAAAGACATTGAGAGCTCATGGCAATCATTGCTTATGGAAAGATGTTCAGAGCAAAATGGCTAGATAAAGAAAATGATGATGTGTCTAGTGTTTCGGTTCCACAAAGAAATTATTCAGCCGGAACTTATGCCGATAATAAAGATTGAGTAACATTTGACATCTCCATGGAAATATATAGAGGCTAGGATATAGGGTTTTGATTTGTTTGTAAAAAATATGTTTAGTATATAATTTAAAAATGTATCTATAGTTTAACTTTTTGATATTGTTTCTGCTTGAAGTTAGAACAAGTTTTTGTAAATATTTAAATAGTGTTTAAAATGTTATATTAATTTGAAATCTGTTCATAATTTAAAGATTTTGGGTAAAGAAGCCCCAGTTTTTCAACATGTTATCTTTTTTACTTTTGAAATAAAATAAAATACCATTCAAACAACTAATGCTTTTAAGTGATAGGCAACCCATATTCCTATAAGGGAATTTTTTTATTCAACATAATTATGATGCAAATAGCAGAAATATATTAAAAATTTAGACATATCCATTAATGAAACTTAACCGAAATGTTGGCAATAAGCCCCATTTTGTTAAAGGTATATATTTTAACAGTGGCCGTTGACCACTCTCACTGGTCCACTCCATGTCTTAAATATAAGCCTCTTCTTAAATTTCTATACATTTAACATGGTACCAAGTTCTTTGCTTCATACTCTTTTGTGTCTTGTTGTCAGTGACGAAGTTGGTTTCATCACTGATAAATTATTTTCATGAGTCATTCATTTTTGTTTTCATTTAAAGTCTTTTCTTTAATATTGTTTTTTGGTTTAAAACATGAAATTTCTTGTTTTATCAATTTTTCTTTGTTTTCTTTTTTTTTTTAAATTTGGGGTCATTAAGCCCCAGGATTTTCATAAATTAATTTAAACAAGTAATTAATTTAATTATTGAAAATGGACCAAATTCCTCTTACAAATGCCCTAAATTCAAAATATTACAGGAATGTTTTACATTTTGGTTAATATTAGAGATCATTATAAACAATCTCAAATCCTTCACACAAGACCTGTTTTCTTATCTTTTAAACATTGCTTCTTCTCTATCAGCACTTGGTCTAAAAATTGTCAATGTGAAAAAAGGTATTTACTTAGTAATAGTATAGATGTACTTGTAACTATAGAGAAAATCGAAAATCTCAGCTTAAAAGTATTCTTTTATTATAAAAACAAAGATAACTGAGCAAAATTTTAAGACATGTTTGAATATATTGAAACAGGAAACTGCGGAAAAAAATGGTAAAAGCGAAGTATGTCGAACGTGACGTCAAGGCGTCCTTTACTGTTGTTATAGCACGTCCTATAAATAGCTTTAAAATTAAAATTCTATAGCTATACCTAACCTAAACCCCAAAATCTTCAATTTTACGAAAATTCTAAAGCTATACCAAACCCAAACCCTAAAACCTTCCATTGTTTATAACCCTTTTAGTTTTAGAATTTATAGAACTTTCTTTTCCAGCAACCGGTAGCGCCGTGACGTCACGGTCGACATACTTCGCTTTAGCCAAATTATTCCCTGATTATTTAGTATCTTTCTACCAAATAGATCTTAAAATGCCTTTCTATTGACTATTGTTAGAAATTAGAATCAAGTTTTAGTCAAAGTCAATGACTCTCAGTAAGTGAAGCCAATGGCCACACGGGCGTATTACCCCACTTTACCCTAATGTCAATCTGTATGTGTAAATTTTAAGCTTTAAACTTTACCCTAATGTGTATGTGTAAAAATATTTCTTTTCTGTTTAGAGTAAGAATTGGAAATATGTCATAAATTGAAGTTTATTAAAGCTTGTTTTTTCTAAACAATTTTCATTTCATTAGTTTTATATATATATTTTTTAGTGGTGGTGGTTGGGAGGGGGGTGTTAAAAGTTGACGTAATTTTATAGGGAGGGTGGTCTCTGGAAGTTTGACAAGTTCTTGACAGGGGCAGGTAAAAATCACAAAAAAGAAATTGCTGACTAAATTGTTACTAAACAACTACAGAAGGCTTTTTACTTTAACCTACACAGGAAATGGAAGAATCAGTAATTTTCAGTTTTTAATAGCTCAATTAATGGAAAAACTACTTTAGGGCCCCCGGCATTCAGTAAGTGATAATTTAAATATATATTCGCCTGTTACCATCGAGGAAGAGTACTAAGCAACTTCCTAAAGTTTAAAGTTCTGCATACTCGGCAAAAAGGACAATTAGTGATTTTCAATTTTTACAGATAAAGAGAAATAGTTCTTGGGACCCCGGCCCCACATAATTAAAAAATTTAATTTTCCTTTTCGTCGTGAGAGGGTACCCAACAACTTTCCAAAGTTTCATGCTTCTACCTACATGGGAAGTTGGAGGATTAGTGATGAATCGGTGAATCAACAAAACTACTCTAAGCATGGGTTTGGGTGTAGAAATTTTGTGTCAATGAAATTATTTGACGAAATTAAGCTGAAACTTCACTGATTGCTCAAAGTGTACAATATTTTCATTTTCAGAGCTAACAGCTAAGCATGAATAGATTTTTATTTTTAGTAGTCTGGCAAGGCTAAAATTTTTGTTTATTTAAATATTTCAATTTTATATCATCTCTTCAATACTGAAAATATATGAAATGGTCGATATTCATCGAACTAGACCTTGAGCCTATCGCATTCTAAAGTTCATTTAAAGATGCATGTAATTGATGCTATAATGTTGATCTTTAGCATCAGTTTCCCGACCCCTGGTTTATGACATCTGTATTTATTATATACATTTTAGTTATTTGTTGATTTAGATATAAATACAGGTAGTTTTTTAATAAGAGGAGTTACTTAATGAGCCACTGTCACTAATATAATTATAATTATTGAGGTATTAAAGAGAATTAATTAATCCTAAATACATCAAGACAAATTATGAACAAAAGATAAAAAGCAAAGGCTACTCTCAATTAAAATGCAACTTTATTGAATGGCTGCTTTCCAGGCCAAATATATTTATATCTATTAATTTAATCATTTTTTAAAAAAAAAATATAAACTCATACATTTGTTAAAAGTAAAAGTTTAAAAAAAAAATAAAAAAAATAATAATAATAATTAAACTAAGACGTTTAATTTATTTTTGGGACAAGCGACACAAGAATAAATATCTCAATCTCAAGTAACAATTTTTGATCTACTTAAG
Source organism: Radix auricularia (assembly GCA_002072015.1). Classification (NCBI taxonomy): domain Eukaryota; kingdom Metazoa; phylum Mollusca; class Gastropoda; family Lymnaeidae; genus Radix; species Radix auricularia. The sequence continues at coordinate 30,606 of MUZC01000866.1, forward strand.
TAATCTTTCACTCATTGTCAGTCTTGTTCCCTCCCAACAATTATGTGTTAAACTAGGTCAAAATATTTTATAAATTAAACCAATATTTCACAGTTCCAGTTTTTCATATTGTGTACAGTGTACAGTAACTGGTTGTAAAATAAAATTATACTAGCCAAAGTTTGCCCACACATTCAACTGTAAAAATATCTTTGATATAGTTAAAATAAAGCCCATTATTAATGGTAATATAATTAAAATAATTGTTTTTTTGGAAAAAAAACATTTAATTTTAATGATTAATGTTTTTAAAAAAATAATAAAATGACAAAATAATACACTAAGGTAAAGTTGGCTAAATAACAATTGGCACTCAAAAAAAAGTGATTGGAAATTACAGATAATTATGTTATGAAAGTTTTAATGCTGACAATCGCTGCATGGATTATTATCTTGGTGTCTGCTCAAGAAAGTTCAGTCATCTTGCCACATGAAGTAACTCATCTTTAACTAATCATTGAGAAGAGTAATTTTGTACAGCTCTTAAAAGGAAACAGAAATTATAGAATCCTCAATTTTACACAATTAAATTACTTCTAATAATAAAGTGTTTTTAATTTCACATTTTAATTATTTTGTTCCTCCTAAATGATTATTTCCCACAGACATCACATTTGTAAGATTTTTCTATAAAATGTATTCTTTTGTGTTTAGTTGAGTCATCAGGTACTATAAAAACTTTCCCTTAGATATCACATTTGAAGAGTTTTTCTCCTGAATGTGTCCTTTTGTGTTTATTTAGGTCACTAGACTGTGTAAAACTCTTCCCACAGTCATTACATTGAAAAGGTTTTTCTCCTGAATGTGTCCTTTTGTGTTTAGTTAGGTCACTACACTTTGTAAAACATTTCCCACAGTCCTTACATTTAAATGGTTTTTCTCCTGAATGTGTCCTTTTGTGTATAGTTAGGTGACTAGACTGTGTAAAACACTTCCCACAGTCATTACATTGAAAAGGTTTTTCTCCTGTATGAGTCCTTTTATGTTTAATTAGGCTACCAGATGTGGTAATGCATTTCCCACAGACATCACATTTAAAGATTTTTTCTCCTGAATGTGTTCTTTTGTGTTGAGTTAGGTGACCAGGCTGTGTAAAACACTTCCCACAGTCATCACATGTGAACGGTTTTTCTCCTGAATGTGTCCTTTTGTGTATACTTAGGTCACTTGACTGTGTAAAACACTTCCCACAGTCATTACATTGAAAAGGTTTTTCTCCTGTATGAGTCCTTTTATGTTTAGTTAAGTTACCAGATGTGGTAAAGCATTTCCCACAGACATTACATTTGAACGGTTTTTCTCCTGAATGTGTCCTTTTGTGTTGATTTAGGTGACCAGGCCACGAAAAACATTTCCCACAGTCATTACATTTGAAAGGTTTTTCCCCTGTATGAGTCCTTATATGGTCAGTTAGGCCACCAGATGTGGTAAAACATTTCCCACAGTCCTTACATCTAAAAGGTTTTTCCCCTGTATGAGTCCTTATATGGTCAGTTAGGCCACCAGATGTGGTAAAACATTTCCCACAGTCATTACATTTGAAAGGTTTTTCCCCTGTATGAGTCTTTAAATGTTGAGTCAGGTTACTAGATGTGGTAAAACATTTCCCACAGTCCATACATTTAAATGGTTTTTCTCCTGAATGTGTCCTTTTGTGTATAGTTAGGTAACTGGGCTGTGTAAAACATTTCCCACAGTCCTTACATTTAAATGGTTTTTCTCCTGAATGTGTCCTTTTGTGTATAGCTAGGTAACTGGGCTGTGTAAAACATTTCCCACAGTCATTACATTGAAAAAGTTTTTCTCCTGTGTCAGTCCATTCATGTTTGGTTAGTAAACTAGAATATTTACAATCTTTCTCACAGATATCACATTTGAGTTGTTTTTCTCCTGAATGTGACATTTTTTTTATTAGTATGGTCAGAAGATTGTGTTCAACCTTTTCCACATACATGAAATTTGAACTGTTTTTCTTCTTAATGCATCCTCAAGTTCAAATTTGAAAAGATTTTCTTCTGAATGTGTCCTTTTTTGAAGAGGTAGTCTGAGATAAATCATATTTAAAACATTTTTCTCCTGAATGTTTCATTTCAGTTTGCCAGATTCTATAAAGCATTTCCCTGAGAATCACATTTGAAAGGTTTTTGGACAATGAGAATTCCAACTTTTGTGCAGTTAGAGTTAGATGACTATTTGTGTAAAATCATCACATTTTAAAAATCTTTTTTTCTCCTGCAAGCTTTTCTGTGCTAGTTTAAGACAATTCCAGAAAATTATTTCTCAATTTTTTTTAAAGATATTTCTTAGCTTTTCTTTTTATATATTTTTGTTTGTTTCATCCTATGTCAGTGATCATTGTATTTTTTCTCATATGATTCTCAGGGTAGATTTGATGTGAGATGTAATTTTACAAAATATGTACTTGAAGATATCTGTAATACATACCAAATGAGAAAATTGAAAATTTATTGTCTTGAAAATTGCAACAAATCAGAAAAATAAGTGAAATGGTACTTCAACTGAACAAAAATACAGTTTTGTATTCATTATATGATCTTCACCGTAGCTGGTCCGAAGCCCGGGTGAGAGAGGAGGAGGATTGTGCGAAGGGCTAGAATCCCTTCCCGTTAAAAAAAGCCTTGCTACAGAAACACGCAAAGATAAAAATAGAAAACTCTGACCTTGGAGATGATGGATCTCTTAACAGAGAACTCATGAAGCTGGGTGGCCAAAGCCAACCGGAAACTTACCACTAGGACCAGGTTAAGAACAAAGAATGAAAGTATTATGTTTGAAGCTGGAAAAACTGCCCAAGTTGCTGCTGAAATACAAAGATACAATCTAGCCATCTTAGGGATAAGCGAATCTCGATGGACTAAGGCCAGATAAAGCTCAGCACAGCAGAACTACTACAATATTCAGGCCAGGCCACAAAAATGCAGCTCACATTGAAGGAGTAGCACTAATGCTTTCCAAACTGCTCAGAAAATGCGAAGTCCATGGTCCCTGGATAATCACTACAAGATTTAGGACCAAAAAGCAAGAAGTCAATATGGATCTTCTCCAACGACAGTAAAGAAGAGGTAACGAAGAAACAATTGACCAAAACTGGAAAAACATCAAAGAAATACTCACCACTACCTGTGAAGATGTGTTTGGCCCAATACAATGAATGCATATAGAATGGATTTCTAATGAAATCATGGAGAAAATCCAACATAGGAAAAATGAGAAGCCAAATCTAAACAACAGCCGCACCAGAACTGAAAAAGCTAGAGCATCAGCAGAATACATAGAAGCCAATAAAGACATTAAACGTAGTATAAAGTCAAATAAAAAGAACTACAAAGAAGAAATAGCAGTTTAAGCAGAAGAGGCAGCATACTATGGAAATGCAAGAGAACTATTCAGTACATTAAAAAAGCAATCCGGAAAGTTCAAAAATCCAGAAAGACCTGTTAAAACTTAAAACTAAAGATGGGAAATCAATACCTGATGAAGAGGGTCAGAAAAAAAAGCTGGATAGAGCATTTTGAAGAACTCCTCAATCAACCAGCCCAACAATACACACTGAACACTGAGCCAGTGGTTCAAGATCTATATATAGATTGCAGCACACCCACAAAACAAGAGATAAGCAGAGCAATTAAACAACTTAAAGGTAAAGCAGCTGGTCAAGACAGAATACTGGCAGAAGCCTTGACAGCAGATATTAAGACTAGCTCTGAAACTCTGCACATTCTTTTCAAGAAAATATGGGAGGAAGAACAGATTCCAATAGAGTGGAAAGAAGGACATCTCATTAAGCTCCAGAAGAAAGGAGATCTTAGCTCTTGCTCCAACTATAGAGGACTAACTCTGTGGGGGTGAGACTGCAATCAGGCTTATAGATAAGTTAATAGAAAAGACTTAAACAGGGTAAGGGTTAGTCTGACAGGATGTAAGAAAACAACTAACGTTTTGGCAAAGAGCCTTCCTCAACAAACAAACAATCAACAAATAAAACGTATACAATAAAAACTTAGCTGCATTGAAATCCAAAGACTATCATTGACTCTTTGGATTTACTGCAGCTAAGTTTTTAATTTTTATATACGTTTTATTTGTGTATTTTGTTCGTTGAGAAAAGCTCTTTGCCAAAACGTTCGCTGTAGGGCTGCGAAAATTAAGGATTAATTTCTCAGTCAATCGGTAAAATTTTTATTGATTAAAATGATTAATAATATAATATATAAAAAAGGAGAAATGAATGGTAATCCTGCAGTTTCTACTATAGGTACTTGGACAAAATTTTCAAATTTAAGCTATAGCTTTAAGATCTAGTTGGTTTGAAACGGCTTTAAAAATGCAATTTATTGATACCAAATTTATAGTTTTATGTTATTTCTAAAGAAATTATGATTTTTTTAGTGAATTATTTTGGGATAACTCTGCTAATTGAAACATATAAGTAATTATAAAACAAACAAAAATGAAAATTGGGCAGTAAGACTGAGACAGCGGTTTAAAATAGCAGTTAATTAAAGTTATTTCAGAAATGACTGAAGTAAACCATACCGACCAAACCATATATTTCCACATTTGTCACATCATTGCCAAAACAAGCGTTCTAAAATTAATTCTGATGTACGCAAGGTTGGCTCATTAATATTCAAAATCAAAATGGCCATTAAATTTGCATATATGATATTGTTAACAACAAAGTACGACAAAGTAACGGCAGACAACCCGGGGGGGATGTGGCTGTAGATATGACATGTCATAACACCAGCAACATCCGCCCGGGTTGACTACAGTTACGACATGTTGTAAACAATTTTCTGTACTTCAATATGCTATTACTAATACATACTTAAATACTAAACTATAGTTCTCATAATAAAATATCATGATCACTAGATAAGCTTATTAATGAATTTTAAAGGTTAAAATAAAATCTAGATTGAACCATTAAATGAAAAACAATTATAAATTAAAAAAATTATATTTTCTCTGCAGCTTGGCTAGATCAAGATTCAAGTGATAGTCCGGTTGGTTCGAAAATGATATGACACTATTGATAGCGGGATTGAATCCAGCTGCCGTCATTTAAAAAAAAAAAATTCATTTATTATTATTATTTTTTTAAAAATCACAATGAGTATGCTGATAATTTCACTATTATTAAAGCAGATACGTTGAATAAATCTGTTAAAATAAAAATATTTAGATTTTAGACTAGTCGTAAAACTAGCCACATCTGGTCGGGTCGTTTGCTGCTACGACAGTTGTAAAAATGTGATATGTACATACAGTTACGACTAAAGCTGTATTTAATTATGTTAATACTACTAATGTTTTTTTTCCTTTGATTCGCGAGTTGACACTCAGTCGGCATCACCAACGAAAAAGGTGAGGCGTGAGTTTTAAAAAATGACTATAAACCATCACTGTTACTTAAATGTTTAATTTGGAAGATATTTTTGAAAAATTCTCTGAATTGAAGGCATCGCGAAAAAGTGCTGAACACAAGTGGGGGAAGCAGGATTTGAAGCCATTGTCAGACGAAGGAGGCAAAGCACAGCATGCGCCGCAGACTTGCTTGTCATAAATAGTGCAAAGAGAGGCGGGGGGGGGGGGGGG
>MUZC01000866.1:40904-61127 GCA_002072015.1 Radix auricularia
AAAAAAATTTGGAAAGATATAAAAACAAACCTTAAGACCAATAAGTATAATAGATGAGAATGTTCCAACCTAAGTAGCATCAAATAGAATTTACAAATACAGGTTTTAATTATAAATTTTAAAAAACTATGCAAATACAAAAAGAACTTATTTAAAAAATTTAAGGTTACAAATCTAAAAAGAATGCACAAATAATACTTAAAGATTAACCACTTAACACAAAAACTTAGTCAAAATCTCCAAAATGACTATATAAACTATGTAATTTCTAAAGATAACAATAAAAACTTATGGTCCTTTATTAAATCTTAAAAAAAGGAACCTTCAGGAATAGCAACACTAAAAGGCTCAGATGATAAAACCTATAATGATAATGAGACTAAAGCTAATATCCTTAACACATATTTTGCATCATCATTTTCTGCCTCAGGCAACATGGACATTTGTAAAATTTTAAATAAAATGGAAGAAATAGGTAATAACTGTAGACTAGATGGGTATACATTCACTCCTTGGAAACCTTAATTTAACAAAGCTATTAGTCCAGATGAATTGCCTACAAGGTTATTAAAAGAACTAAGCAATGAACTGTCCCCAATCCTTGTAGTTCGTTTTCAAGCTTCTCTAAACTAGGGTAAAGTGCCCCGGGATTGGAAATTAGCCATGGTAATGCCACTCTTTAAGAAAGATGATAAATCAGACCCTGGTAATTATAGACCTGTATCTACACCAATAAATGTCAACTCATGAGTTCCACGAGGAACTGTGCTAGGTTCCTTACTCTTATTAATTTATATAAATGATTTACCCAACATCTCAACAAGAACAAAATTTAGGTTATTTGCTGATGATTTGATATTCTATAGAACAATTAAATCAGAACAAGATAACACAATTTTACAAAGGACTTGGATGAATTGATAAAATGGGTACTAACTGGGGTATGTCTTTCCACCCATAAAAGTGTCAACAAAGATAAAGTAACAAAGAGAAAAAAAACAAATAAATTAAAAATATTTCATTAATGGAAAGAACTAACCCAAGCTAAAGATGCAAAATTCTTATGAGTAATAATAAATGAGAAACTATCATTGAATCCCCATGTCAATGAAGTTATTAAAAAACAAACAAAACCATAGGCTTTATAAAACGGATCTTTTACAAATGTAATAGAGATATAAAAAAAATGTTACCTCACATTGGTGAGACTTGTACTAGAATAAAAAATATGCATCTTCTGTATGAGACCTATCCACCAAAGAAATCCTTGATAAACAAAACAAATTCATTACTAGAGAATATTCAAAACGGAAAAAAATAACACCATTAGTTAAATCATTTAACCTTAAAAGACTAGAAGGTAAAAGAACAAAGAGTAAAGTAGTAAACATACATAAGGCAATTAATTCTAATTTAGAAATACAACACAAAGATAACTTAATACAACCCTCAGATATACAAAAGGTTAAAAACACCTTTCTTATTCCGTATGCAAGAACAAAGACATAAAAAATTTTGTTCTTCCCGTCCGGAATTCGGGAATAGAATGGGTTGCCTGAAGAAATTAGGAAAACCAACACTTTATCAACATTTAAAACTCTAATAAGAATGCAGGATGAGTCACAAACCATAGATAAGCTTAGGACACAATAATCTTCTACATAGATGGAGCATCTGTAAAAGATAAGATAAGATAAGATACCTTCCATTGGTCAGACATATACTAGAATATGCATCTTCTATATGGGACCCATATACCTATGATAATTATAACTAAAAAAAAAGAAAAAGCTGCAAGGCAAGATTCATTTCATGTGGATATTTACTACTGACAAAAATAACTCCTGGAGTTGAATTACTAAACCTTGATGCACTATAGGATAGATGAGCAAACTGGTAATAATATTTAAGGCATTAAGTTCTAACTTGAATAACAACTCAGCAGCACTGCTCGGATAGACATAGGGATTACAACACTTTACTTGTTTCATTTGCAAGAACAAACCCATAAAAATCCTTCTTCACATGCCAACAATCCAAAAAATGTACACACTACAAACATTCAAAACTTATAAAAATGAAAGATTAGACATAACCTATTGCTAAGCATTGGACACAATAATTTTCTTTATAGTAGGAAGTAGGAATGTCCCTAAGACATATGATAAAATTAAAAGAAATTACTAAATAACTGCATTTAACTAACATCAAACTGATTCTTCCTCAGTCTGGAAAATAAATCCCCAAGGAAGAGAAAGAAGTGTGATTTTTTTCCAGTATGTAACAGAATTTGGAGTCTAATTTTAAGCCTGGTTAATAATTAAAAACTAACATCAACTAACCCAACCCATCAACTCACAATAAAATAATTGAAAAATGATTTTAAAATCAAAAGCATAGAAATGCAGTAGTTATATTAAAAAAATTAAATTAAATTATGCTGAAAGATAAATGAGTAATTTTTGGAAATACCTGTATAGTTAACTCATACTGTACACCTTTCAAAAGTAATTGAGTTTTTGTATGGCTTCAGGAGAGACTAAACATGCTCAGACTTTGAAAACCTAATTCTTGAATGTACCCGTTTCTTGCTTTCTGAAAAATCTGTTTGTCTACCTCTTCTTCTTTTCTATATTCAATTAATGAAAGAACTGGTTACTACTTATTCAAATAAGACACCATTATTTAAATTTAAAGCTTTCAAACGGTTTTAGAGGATTGATGTCATGCAGCAAATTACAGTATTTAATAAGTGCATGTTTGTGTTTATTTAGGTTCTTGATTGTGAACGTGAGTGCAATGAAGGACTGGTGGCAGTAAATCCTGGAATCAGTCTTGTGGAAGGTCAAACTGTCGTTGTGCGCACCGATGCTAGAGATGTTGTGTCAAAAGGAAAAGTTGTTCTAATTAGTGGGGGTGGATCAGGGCATGAACCTGGTCATGCTGGTACTACCATTATAAAATATATTTTTTTATTTTATATTATAATTCATAAACTTTAAACTATTTAATAACCAATTGTGTTAATTTATATATTTCAATTTACAGACACAAAATAAAAACAGTAAGCAAATGATTTTGTCAAAACAATATTTTTAGACAAAGAGGAAAAAGAAGTATATTTAGCCCCTACAAGATTTTTTTGAGCTTTTTCAAAGCAAAAATAAGTAACTTCACATTAGCTTTTAAATTTCAGGATATGTTGGAAAGGGGGGTTTGACAGCTTGTGCTTGTGGATCTGTTTTTACTTCCCCTCCCCCTGGATGCATTATGACAGCCGTCAATGCAGCATGCCAAAAAGAGAAAGGTGATAACATTATTTTATTGAATTAATTCAAAAGTTTATGATATCCTCAATTTTTTCACAGTAGCAGTGTGCTGTTCTAAAATATTAGAAAATGAAATAACTTGACACGAAAGGCGCTGCTAGAATAACCCATCAAAAATATACAATAGAAATACACAAACCTCTTATTTTACTGAAGCAACATGACAAAACTTGGTTTTACTTGGAACAGCTTTGAAGAATCATAATAAGTGCTGCTCAGCTTCCACCAACCCCTCATAACTTCAAAATTTTAATTTGGTACATTTAAGAATCTTATTATAGGTATTGTGTGAAATCAAGCCGGCTCTGATTTGATAGATCATTGTTTTTCTTTCCATTTAATGTGTGAAATACATGTGACAATATTGCCTAGACAAGAGATTATTCCAAATTGCAGTATTTGTCTTTTATTTTAAAAAAATTTGGACACTCAGATAAAAATCTCTGTAACTTCAACTGCTAAAAAACTGTCGAAAAAAACTGTACAAGGGTCTGTTCATTGTACACTATGCGAAAGGATTCTAAAGAATGCCTGAATTTTACTATTATCATGGAAAAATCTCATTTAGCAGAGATATCAGTAATTTTATTCTGTTATTTATTGTGGTTGAAGCAGAGAATAATTATTTTGATGAAAACATAATAAACCAAATGTTGATATTTAGCTTTTTAACACTGTGACATTTCTAAGCTTATACATCATTGAATTAATTATTTAAATGTATCTTTTTCAAAGTCTTTCAGATGTTCTCCTTACTTTGTGCAACTCACACAAAAATACCTATTCTTTTCTGGGTTTAAAATTAAATGAATTTATTGCTACCAATAAAAATAAAATAAAAATAAAATTAAAGTTGACTAAATTTAGATATTTCTTTTGGTTCATCAAACACTCAGGTTGCCAGGTCCTGATGATTGTTACCAATTATACTGGTGATCGCCTCAACTTTGGTATAGCATGTGAAAGGGCAAGAGTTAAGGGTCACAAAACAGAAATGGTTGTCGTTGGCGAAGACTGTGCGCTAGATTCTGTTGATCACTCTGCAGGAAGGAGAGGGTTAGCAGGGACAATGTTTATTCATAAGGTATTCTGTAACTAACACAGAGGCACATTTTTTACTATATGAAAATTACAGATTAATACCATTTCCCAAATAGTAAATTTAAGAACATACACTAATTTTTTAAATTAAAATCCCATTTATTTAAAAAGTATATAGATAAGCTTAGGACACAATAATCTGACTGCTGAACTTAGGAGAAAATGAAGTATATTTACAAATTAGATTGCAGGTGCAATGGCAGAGCAAGGCCAGAGTATAGAAGACATGGTCTCCTCTCTTAATGTGATTAAAATGAAAATGGGTGAGAATTTTGTTTCTTAAAGATTCAGTCATAATATTATGTTATCAAAGCAATACATTTACCCAACTTGAAATTTAAAAAAAAATGTATTGACAATAATGATCTTGCACTTATTTGTTAAACCCCAAAATAATTTGAAATCGTGGTATCTACAATTATTTCAATCCATCATATTTCTTATAACTATATAATTTTTCATTAGGTACAATTGGCCTCTCCCTGTCTCCATGTTCAGTGCCTGGATCTGGGCCTTCATTCACATTGCAAGAAGATGAAATGGAGTTAGGATTAGGTTAGCTTAATTTCCCTTTTTATAAGTGTTTTAAAATATGAAAAGACAGTTCTGCAACATTAAAGTGACACAAATATTTCATAAATGACAATGTGGTATTGTCTAAGGTAAAATGCTGGTTAAATTTATTTCTTACTTAAATTTGATGAGTAGCAAACATCAAGCACTCGGATTCGCTGACAGATTTTCTCTTATAATATTTCTTTCCAACTTTATTCAGAAATACTTATACTTTTTGATGAAGCAATTATAAATTTAAATATAATGTAATTATTGTAGTAAACTAACTTTTAGGCAACCTGTAATGATGTTATAATAATAAATTATAATGAGAGATCTTTAATTTAAATTGTTTTTAAGGGGTGCATGGTGAGGCAGGTGTTCGGAGGATGAAGGTGGGATTATTAATTATATTTCTAAAATTTATTCCATAAAAACTTAACTTTGCTGAAAGAAATAGTATTTGACTGAGTCCATTTTAAATTTAATCTATTTATCTAAATATATGTATGTTGCCCAACTAATATCTTCCAGCACATAAAAATGTATCCTTTTTATTTATTTAGATGCAGACAGCAAAAGAAGCTGTGAAAACCATGATGGATCACATGACCAACCGAAAAACATCAACTCATTTAGAAATCAAGAAAGGTTCAGTTTAAAATGGATATTTTGTTTCATTATAATTATTTTAGAGTTCCTTAAATTCGTGTCTGTATCTTATTGAACTGATTTTATAAATTGGGGTATCATTAATCACATATGAAGATGTACTAGAAGCAAAGTCTTATCTACTTATGCTTTTGCATTTTTTTACCCATGTTGCTTGAAGTATTTTTTAAAATTAAATTCTGAAAATATTTTCCCAAGTATTTCCTTTTAGGTTTAATGAGTAAAATTCAAATAAATTTGATTGTTAATCATCATCAACTTTAAATTTTATAATCTGCTAAACCAGGTGACAGAGTTGCATTGATGGTGAATAACTTGGGAGGAACATCCACGCTTGAGCTCAATATTGTAGCTAAAGAAGCTATTTCATATTTAGGTAACCATATTTCATTTGAATTCTTTTTTTAAAAAATTTTATCATCCCGGCGCACCTATAAAAACACATTTCATGAAGTTTTAACCAAATGATACAGGAAGGATAAGGATTGACTTTGAATTAGGATTCTTTTTATGTGAGATATTGTTGATAAATTTCTTTATATGAGGAAAAACTCTGAACCAAAGTGTTGCTTTGTATTTTTATATACATAAAAGAATAAACTCTGACAACGTTCAACAATGTCAATTATAATTTAGAAACATCTGCTAAAACTTTCTACAAATTTTAGGCTATCATTATATCATTATTGTGAAATAAATTAACCTGAAATTGAATGAAACTAACTGTGCTTTAACAGTCATAAAATCATTAACATTTTTTAACATATTTATATTTTACCATTTAACAGAGTGTTTGGGTGCATCAGTGGACAGAGCTTATTGTGGGACTTTCATGACCTCCCTAGAGATGGCCGGGGTTTCTATAACTGTGTTACATATTGATGACATTGTCTTGGAATATCTTGGTACTGTTTTAGTTAACTTGTCATTCATTCAATCATATGAAAACATTATACAATCAAAATATGTTAGTTAAGATAACAGAGAATGTAGAGTTACGAGTGTTTCCATTAAAGCAGACCACAGTGCAAATTTAAAAAATACCAAAAATATACTACATAACATAATTTTTTTAGAGTAATCATGATAGTTTTACTTAATATTAGATTCATTATATTGCTCTGTATTGTTCTTTATAATTATTTCTATAAGCTATTTTTCTGTCAACACATTTTCTGAAAAGTAATTTAATGATAGGCTTACCATTTTTGCAATATGTGTTTTATACCTCAATATATTTTATGCCTTTCCTCCTGGACACATTTAACCAGCACGCATGAAATCATCTTGAGGCACACAGGTTAGAGTGTGGAGTTCCTCAAAAGTGAATAGAAGGTTCCTCTGGGAAGGGAACTAACAAGAATTTTTTTCCTAATGATATTTAAAAAAAAAAAAGATCATAAAGTAGGGTGGGGATGCTGTTAAAAGAATTTGAAAATGATATTCATATTTGAAATTTAAAACAGGTATCTGAATTTTATTAATCAATTTTAGAAATCAAAGAAGGAATATCAGCCTGGAATAGAGCATACTTTAGTATGCCACAAAATCCTAAAAAAAACAAAAACATTACAAGGGAAGCAAAGAAAAACTCTTTATAAAACGGTCATCAGACCAGCTGTAACATATGCAAGTGAAACTTGGACCTTAAAGAAAACTGCTGAAAACCTATTAAATACATGGGAGAGGAAAGTTCTCAGGAAAATATATGGACCAACAAAGGATGAGTTTGGATGGAGAATAAAAAACAAACCTTGAGCTATTCAGTCTATATCAGTATACCACAATAGTTGCAGAAATTAAAAAGGGCATACTGCGCATGGCAGGACACCTAGAAAGAATGTCAAATGATAGAGGAGTTAAAAGGGTGCACCATCAAAACCCCAGAGAAAAACGGCACAAGGGAAGACCAAGGCTTAGATAGATGGATGATGTAGAGAAAAATTTACAACAACTGGCATCCGATATTGGAGAGGAAAGACATTGAAAATGCCTGAGTGGAAGGAGGTGGTGAGGCAGGTCCGAGCACTATACGGACGGTAGCGCCACAGGGATGAATGGATGGATGTGAATTTTATGTATAGCTCTTTTTTTAAAAAAGGATCATCAAAAAGTTATAATTATAATGATATATGTACCCTGGGAATAATAGATATTATTTGATTATGTTACAGATTATCCTACAGACGCCCCTGCTTGGCAGGCACCTTATCTTTCACCTGGTGAAAAGTTAAGGAGAACTCCTAGACTTGTATCTGTTGAAGCAGAAGATAAATTTATGTCAGATGAAGGTGCATACACACTGGACTCAGGTAAAAACTAATCAAAGCTCAAAACTTTTAAAAATCTTATAAAAAATCAACATTAGAGGGAGTCAATGGCTCCAGACTACAGTATTGACAAAATTTTAAAGAAAATGTTTGATAAGTTCTGTATGTGCCCATAAAAAGTCTACCTTTCCAACTTCTACAATTAAAGACTAAATAAATACAGTGTAAGAAATTGCGCAACAAAAAGAACTTATTTTGATTTTAGTGCCTGCTAATGCTAATTTTTAACCATAACAATGCATTCCAGAACAGAGTAGCACATTACTAGACATTACACATTTTTTGTCTCTGCATATTTGTATCAGCTGCAGACAGTAGCTAAGCCACATGTTAATAAACAATAATTTTTAATTTACAAAGTTCTTAAACATTAGTCACATGGCTTTGACATAGTTCAGTTGAATCCTTTTTTCTTATTTAAAAATACATCTGAAAAATTAATTTAATTTAATTGTTAATTCAACATATCCAAGATTATTTATGTTAAAATTTAAATACGATTTTGTTTTCAATTGTATTTTTGTATCATGTTTTATTTTGATATAGCGTAGGAAACAATCATCTTATTTATAGAAGGAGCGTCTGTAATATGTAAGATAAAATAATATCACTCTTATATTTGTATGTTGAAACTTTGAATCAGTTTCCCCAACTTCTCATTATAATGGATTTAATCTAAGACTCAATCTCAGCTCAAGAGCTGGTCAATGATTTTAATGTCTATCATTGTTCAAACAATATTTAAAATTGATGTGCAGTTTCTTCATTAATTTGGAGTTGACTTAAACGTATCATTAAGTTTCTTTTTATTAAATTTTTTGTTTGTTTAATTGGGCCTTGGGATGAGCAAAATTTAGCAGGCCACAGTTATTGTCCATGAATTGTTTTGGACATGAAATCAGTTAACTTTTTTCATTGTTAGTGTCACAAAAATAGTCAGTATTTTTATGTGTATATTTTTTGTGAATCCCAGATTCCTCAGCCCAAGTCTACAAAGCTGTTCAGGCTGCCTGTTTAAAGCTTGTGTCCATTGAGAAGGAGCTAAATGAATTGGACAAACAATCTGGTGATGGGGATTGTGGATCTACACTGGCATTAGGGGCTAATGGTATAGGATTATACATTTTTTTTTTGCTGATTCTTTAACTATTTTTTTAGTTTCTGTGTTTCCCATTTTTTGTAGGGTAAGGGTTAAATTTGTTGATCCATGTTAATTTTTTTCCAACTACAAATGATTATCAATAATAACACTCTAAATAAACACTGAGGAGAAAAGGTTTTAACGGGGCCTAAAGTTCATCAATCTTTTCAATAATCAAATTTAAATTTAAGTCAAGCAACTAGTGATGGGACGATTAATCGGCATCGTATCGGAATATATGGAGTTTTCCAATGCATCGGGAATTCGTATCGGAGCTGAATAAATCAGACCTGATTCCGATACCAAAACAATTCTTAAATGATTAACTACTACAAGCCGCTCTCAGTGCCAAGGTAATCTTTCATTCAATTTTCAGCAGCAAGTATTAACATTAGAACAGAAATACCAAGGTATCTAACATTTAAACTGATTGCCAACAATGAAAACCCTCTTACCTGGTGTAAAACAAACAAAGAAGAACTTACAAGTTTGGCTCTCCTGTCAAGAAAGAATTCATGTGCTCCACCTTTTCAGTAGAGAGCAAGAGAATTTTTAGTAAAGATGTCAATATATACTCACCAAAGAGAAACCGTTTAGAACTAACAACTTAGAGATGCTTATATTTTTGCACTATAATTTGCGGGGGCTTCAATTTGACCTTGATTAAATGCATATTCTTACTATCAACTAATTGAACTGAATTAAGTTTTTCTCATTGAAATGGATTTATTTATATTAATTTAAACTTAATACTACATCTTTGTATTATTAAAATAGAGTTATTGATAGATGCGTTTATGTGAAACCTTTCCAATACATTGTTATCTAGCATATTGTAAAGCTAAAATCGCAAGTTAATAAACTTTTCTAATCAATTCTCAACTTTTATATTAATTAAATATGTTAATACCTAGGCTCAGTTATACATATAAGTAATAATATCCAGGAATTGTATTGGGAATCAGAATTGCATCGGGAATCTGGATAATTGGGTGGAATAAGAATCGTTAAAAATTTTGGTACAGTCCCATCACTAAAAGCAACCATATGAGATGAAATCAACACCCATTATTACTATTAACCCTACTGCACCGAGTTACCAAATATTAGGTAATTGCTTAATTCCTTTTTACAGAGTTACCAAATTCTAGGTATTTGGGATATCTCTTGAAGAAGTTCTAAAAATAACAGCCAATCTTCGTTAAATCTCGCATTTGTTGCAAGATTAGTGTTTACAATTGGTATCTTCTTGAATAAAACAGTGAGTCGTGACTACAGTTGATTTTTATCGAAATCAACATGAAAAGATGGACGAATGAACTGAGCACTTCCATAGGAAAAAGAGCAAGCCCTACATGCTTTACACTGCAGCAGTTAATGGAAGCTTTTGACAATTCAGATGGTGATGAAGCAGTTTAACTTGATCAATATGATTATTCTAGTTCTAGTGACATTGACCTGGATCGTGGTCTCAATAGTGATAGTTGAGTGATGATGATAGATCCAGAGCTACACAAACTGTTATGGGAAGGGGTGCGTGTCCATCAAACAGATAGTGATAGGTCAAATGATGATGATGATGAAAGATCCAGAGCTGGGAACACTTGATGAAGTTCCAATGCCACAAGTGACAAAAATGATCAGATGATGCGCCTCCATAGCTCACTCCGTCATTACCGGTGGCCCCGTTGCCTTTTCATCAAGTTTTTCACATGGGCCTGCTACAATTCATTTGTTATCTATGTGTCTAAACTAGAAGCAGCTGTGAAAAAGCCAACTTTTTTTACACTAAATATCTCCAGAAACTCTGCATTGAACTGATTGGCAAATACCACTCAACGGCCATTCGCCGAGGACAAATGGAACCATTCCCCAAAACCCCACATACCAGCAACCATTGGCCTGAAATTCCAGAAGCAATTGCTTCCAACCATGTCTGCATTGTCTGATGTGCGGTAATTATAAACTGCTGCACAGCGTCGACTAGATATCTGCATAGCCGCTCAGCTTGAATTGAACATTGGATAGAATGTCAGCCTATTTCTTGCTATATCTAAAAGTTTGAGCTCATTCTGACCTCTGCTTTGTATGTTATTAGCAATTTCCTAACCCATGTACATTTAATTTACTTTTTGGTGGGGAGGCCAGGTATAGTGGAAGGTTAGCTTGGGGAGCTCGGATCTGGTAGGGTTAATGTCGTCTTCCTTTTAAAAAACATGCACAAATTAATAGCAAGTATTTCTAGGTAAAAATTAGTTTATTTAAAATGAACTTTTTGTGTTAAAGTTTGCTGCGATTGTATTTATTTTGTGTTTATATTGTTGTTTTTTGTGGGTTTTTTAGGTGTTTTTTTAAGAAATCTTTTGGTGCATGATACTTTTAAAAGTTGATATTTTTATAATTTATGAGTTTTCAGTTGTTTGTTTGTGATTATTTTAATCTATAGCAATTTTAAAGAAGCTGGGTGATCTGTCAAAACCAAATCTTCCTGTGCATTGTCCACATGCTTTAGCACTGAGTCTAGGTCACATTACAGAAAATGTCATGGGTGGATCTTCAGGGGCTGTAAGTGCTCTCAAACAATCTTGTGCAATAATAATCTTCAGTTTTTTTTCTATGAGATAGCTTCAGGCTTTGATGAAGTAGAGGATATCATAAACTTATTTCATTTACAACCCGTATTAATGTTATCATTTACTTCTGTGCTCCAAATGATTCTCTGAGAATCTATAAGAATTTAGACTTAAATCATACTGCTCTAATAAGGCACTAAATCATTGTGATTTTGATGCAGTAAAAATTACAGTCAAAATACAAAAATATATTTTAAGAAAAAATGTTATATAAGTTTGTATATTGTTATTTTAATTATTGTAAAACCATGTAGAATGCAATCTATGTAAAATATTAGACAAACCCCCTAATTAGTAAAATATATATCGTCATGTCCCCAGATAAATTACAGAAGTACTTTATAATAAAAATAATAATAACTAATTACATTATTATACTTAAAATAAACTATTGGTCAAACTAAAATTAAGGCCACAATTTTGTATTAAATGCATTACCATGCATTTGTATTACCATGAGCTGTTAATCAACTGCAGGGACTAGGTATACAAGAGTCGCTTGTATGATTTAATAAATAAACCTATGTAAAGTCTAATGGTAAAATACTCAAACACAAAAAAAGTGAACCAATATTATTTTAGAATCATTTTCTGGTTAAATTTCTTGCATTCTATAACCAGTCATTAACAATAAACTATTTTTAAAAATAAATGGTGTGATGTCAGTTACTATTGAAGACATGAAATGTTTTTGTATAGATAGATGTTTAACTTAACTTTTTAATCAAAGAATTCTAGGCCTTGGGCGAATACCTTGATAATATTCTGGCCCTAGTGAATCTCTCGATGGAAGTACCTTAAGGAGGAAAAGGGTTACTGGTCCAATCATTGACTAAGTCTGACACACTCTTTATCCACACACTTGTTTATTATGACTTTGTCCTTTCAGTCTTTATATTTCTTTTGCTACAAACTAAAAAAATTAACATTTAAGACAATGATTCTCACACCCTAATTTTTAAAAACTTCACATGAAAATGTATACTCCTACATACATACTCCTGTTACATAATCTTAAAGATTAAAGTTATATTTTTTGTTATAAAAACATTGTAATCACATCCAATAGTTAATTTAACACTGTTATCATTTTTTTTCTTTGAATATAGCTCTACAGTTTGTTCTTCACCAGTGCAGCCCAAGAATTGAAGACAGAAAATCAAAAGAATCTTAGTCGTGCCCTTAATGCTGGATTGGAAGCAATCATGAAGTAGGTTAAACATAATAATTTTCTTTAAATTTCAGCAACACACAATTTCAAAGTTTTGATTTCACTATTCTAGAAGATGATTGATGCATTTACTTGGTAGATTTGAAATTCCATAAAAACTATTTTAAAAGCAATAATATATGAGTATGTTCCAGTCAAACAAACAGCAAATTAAAATAAGAAAGGCTGGTTCAATATCAAATGAAAGAAACTTTGTAAACAAAAAAGAGTTTTGTTTTTTTTTAATTTAAAGCTATCAATGTAAAAAGAATACACAAAAGATACTTAAAAATTGTACTTTTGAAGACAAAACTTTCCTATTATTTTTAGCGCATTTTCGAGAAGTCGAATGCGCTATTGCACCCGTTTTGTCCGTCTGTCATCACCTTTGATCACAGCATCCATAAGTCCTAGACCCATGATGTATATATGTTTTTTGTATGTCCTGACCTGCCATTTGTGCATCAACACTCAGTTACTCGATCCGTTAAAAAACCCCGTTAAAACTACCAAAAAACTTTGCGAATCGAGAGGTAACACTGGCGCAGGGAACGGCCGCCATTGCCGGAAGTCGAATACATAATTTTTCAAGCATTCAAGAGTGGTGCGAAGGCGTGCAAAAGAATTAGTTTTTTTGTTTTTTTTTGTTGACGTCATTAGAATATGTGTAAAAGTTTAGAGAGTTTTACGTCATCATTTGTGGTGACTTGTAGTTAGATTAAAGAGAAAATAAATTTTTTTAAAATGTAAAGAAATGACTTTTAAATAAAAAAAATGTCAGGTATATTCATTACACAAGAAAATTCATAAAAATATGTCTAAAATCTAAACACAATTACTGATAACTACATAATGCTGATATCTAACATAAGTACTGATACATAATACGAAAATGCGCTAACACGTCCTGAGTTCCAAAAGGGACCAGGCTTAACATGATTTTTTTTTTTTAACATTGGAAATAAATCTGCTTAGTTTTTATGCTGCAATGCTCTAAGAATCAATTTTAGTGTGTTTTACTATTGTTTATAAAATTAACTACTTGAACCAAAATTAAAATAAAAATATATTATTAATGAGTTTTATTGATTTTTGGATTTCACTATAAAACAGTAAAAAAAATATCTAATTTTGTAAAGCTGTTTAAGTCGATTTAAGAATTGGCCATCACAATAGTAACAGCACTAACTCCCTTACAATAGTACATTTTTGATAATTTTTTTTACAGAAAAGAGTTTCTTTCAAGTAGTAACTTCCAATATAGCTTTAAAATGTTAAGACACCATCACTTACAAGAATTACATTTACTTTAAAAATTTTCTTTGCAGATATGGAGGAGCTAAGCCAGGTTACCGCACGATGGTATACTTTTTAATGCTATTAAATATTTTAAAAACTTTTTAAAATTTTCAACTTAAACTAAAACTTAGAAAAATGTTTATCTCTTTAATGCGATTGAATTTTTAAACATAGATTTTTAAAATTTATATTTGAAAATTGTTCAATTTCCTAAAAGTTGTTACATGTAATTATCTTAAATGAAGTAATCATAAGCAACTACATTTTATTTTGTTGATAAAAAGAGAAAAATAAATTCATATCAAACATTCTGCATAGAAGTTGCAAGTTCAAGGAAATACAAAACATATCTGAAACTTGGTGCCACCAACAAGATTTCACCAACTTGGAAGGCATGAAATTTGGGACGTGGTGGTAGAGAGGTAGCGCTCTCGACTGTCATACCGATGGTCACGAGTTCGAATCCACATGAAGGTGAGGATTTGTTCTCGGGGCCTGAGGAGTCCCCGAGTCACCCAGCTCTGAATGGGTACCTAACTAGACAATAGTTAGGCGGCTGGGGTAATGCGTGGAACCCCTATAGCCGTGGCCTGTGACCGCTGCATCACTTGCCAACAGATCATCTCTCATGGTCTGTGGACGCAATTATCTTCTGCATAGAAGGAGCGTCTGTATATCTAAGATAAGATAAGATCTAACATCTGACTGCACCAAATGGGAAATAATTACCATCTTATTATTGAGCAGCAAAGTGTCCTATGGATGAGTACAAGATGAAGATGGTTTGGCCATGTTTTGTTTTTGCCATTAGCTAAAGCGAAGATCAGCATACAAAAAGACTGAACGAATGAAACACTTTCTTTCAAAGAGCTAAGTCAAACCACTTTTTATTAAAAAAATTATTGCTCTAGTTAGCCTTATGTGTTTATATAAATTTTTGTGTGTGTGTGAATTTTTGCTGTAGGTGGATCCACTTCATGCTGCTTGTGAGTCACTAAAAGCTGAAGATCTAGACAAAATATCTACATCAGATGCAATCAAAATAGTCTCTGCAGTAAGTTTCTTCCCACTAAAAATATTCTCGTATAGTATAGTGACTGGTTTCTTGCCTAACTTTTGATAATTTTTAAATCCTTTGTTTCTGAATGGTAAATATGTGTTCATTATTTTAATGATACCATACAGGCAGCACAGAAGGCATCAGAAGAAACTGTTACAATGGATGCACAGGCGGGGAGGGCAAGTTATGTCAACAAAACTTTATTAACTAAACCTGATCCAGGAGCTGTGGCATTATCCACATGGCTCAAAGCTGTTGCTGAAACTTTGTGCAGCGACACAAATTTGAAGTCTTGAAAAATTGTATAACCTGTTTTACATTGTATTAATTTATTGATGCACACAACATATTAAACAGGTGTTTATCTCTATTAATTTATATCTTGTGCCATTTAAGAGAATATAAATAATACATTTAAAAAACAAATAAATAATAAATAAACTTATTAATAATACGTTGAAAATTCCATTAAAAACCTTTGCATTTGTTGCGTGGTTCCAAAAACAATATGTATTAATTATGCTTTTCTGAACATTTAGCAGTTATTACTATGATCTTCATCATATAATGTTTTGAAGATAAATTTAAATAAACTCATTTTTTCCTATTACTGGAACATTAATTCTAGTTCAATTCAAATGGGGAAAGTAATAAATGCAATAGTATTATTTTTTAAACATTTTCACCTTTTATCTCTCCTAAAAACTATATATATTTAATTTATAGTCAGATTTTAGGTGCAAGAAGTCCAGTTTTTTTAAAATATATTATAATAATCAGATTATTTTTAAAAATCAGTATTATACTATATATGCTATATTATTATATCTTAAAATTATTAAATATATTTTAATAACTGAGAAATGTTTTATTTTTTCATGTATAATAGAAATA
This sequence comes from Radix auricularia, assembly GCA_002072015.1. NCBI lineage: Eukaryota > Metazoa > Mollusca > Gastropoda > Lymnaeidae > Radix > Radix auricularia. Next base: position 57,129 of record MUZC01000866.1, read on the forward strand.
AAATTTCTATATTATTGACTTTAATGATGCAATTTATTTCAATCTATAAATATACTTCACTAGGAATTAGAACAAGGTGTGAGCAAATAAGCACGATGAATGACCCTCGCTAGGGTTGACCAATCAACAAGTATGGGTGGTGCTGGGTGGGGGGCAGTGAGCTAACCGCAGAGTGCATGTTTTGAAAATGTGTCATCCTTTCCGCCAAAGTTCATTTGCGTTGTTCCCATTGCTTCGTGTTTCTGTTTTATTCAGTTCTTTCCCCCCCCCCCCCACCTTCTTTGCACTATTAATGAGCTAGTCTAAATTTAAAATGATTGTCACATCTCCAAGACAGAAATATTCTGTTTATCAGTGAATGCACACTTTTTTTAATATATACTAAATAAATAGACTGAAAAACTCCAGAAAGTAGAGAAGTACCTTTTTTCCAATATGTTCTTTCATTGTTTGAAGGTGACTTCTTACAACTATATCTCTGAGGCTTCTATCTCTCCCCGGAAAGCAAAAATGAGGAGGTTCTTTGAAGACCTGCTGAGTTAGAGGGTCAGCCATGAGGATTGGTCGGTTTTTAAGAATCACCTGGGGGGCTTTAATGCATTGTTTCAAAATTTCAGATCTTATCTTATCTCAGACATACAGATGCTCCTACTATGCAGAAGATAATTGTGTCCACAGACCATGAAGGATGATCTGTTGGCAAGTGATGCAGCCAGTGATGTAGCTAGGGGGGGGCGGTTCGCTCCAGGCAGCACTCATTCAGAGGGCGGCATTTGAAAAGTAAAGCCATTTTCAACAACTGCCCTTTTTCTTTTGAAGGTGAAAAACCAAAGTGACAAAAAATATTTTTATTTTTGAGTCTTAATTAACGGATTCGTGCAACATTTGTTTGATTACATAGTGGCGTTAGAGCTAGTGCAAAACATTCAAAAATTAAAAATCACTCAAAAAAGGTATTGATTTGTTTGTAAATTAAGCATTATTGGTCATAGATGGTGCTTTTGTAAGAAAACTGCACAAAAAATCAACAACACATCAACGCTGGTCCGAAAGATATGTAATATCAATATCGCCCCGACAGTTTTTATTTCAGCATATGCAGAATGATGCGCTAACCAAAACCTACATGACATAGTGGTTCAAATATTGTGTTTACTGTTTAACTTGCAAGTAGTAACTTGTATTTCTATTTCAGTTTTCGTAAAAGTTATTGTAAGGTAACTTATTAAAAATTAAATTTATTTTGTTTTTATTGCATTAAAACTGCACGAATAGCTTGTGAATGTCATTAAAATACTGTTATTCATTAAAAATGCTATGCCTATCCAATTAAAGTAATGTGAACGTGAATAATTTGAATACTTCTATTCCAAGGAAAAATCATTAAGATTTAATGCAAGAACATGAAAATATTCAAATTTCTTCATTAATCAAACACCACAATAACATAAATATTTTTCGGAAAAGACATACTTAAATGTTTCAGGCGTCTTGGGAAAAAATGACATCTGAAGTAACTAGTAAAACGAGATTAGATGCTGGAATTTTACTCAGGTCACTGCAACCTTTTTCTTTTCTATAATATCTCAATTTATGGAAGCACGTCTTTTATTATTTTTTTTTTTTATCAATGCAAACCCATTTCATGGAACAAAGATATATGCTAATACAGATTGCTGTGATAGAGAGTTGGAGATATCAACTGAAGACCGAGTTAGAATTAGAAAAATATGCGTGGAGGAAATTCAGACGTCTTTGTTCTATCTATAGAGCAAGAAGTACATCAAGTAATGTTTTAATCCATGGATTAATTATAAAATAACATAGAGGAACCCTTTGATGATTTGCATGTCCTTGAAAATATTCGTGTATAACACCATGTAACCTACTAAAAGAAGAATTTGAACATCAAATAAATTTCTTAACAATGATAAAGAACAGTTCAATATTGAAAGAGAGAGGATTCGGGTTTTTTTTTATGGCTGTACACAGGGCCGGTCCATAAAGTACGTAACGCTCCAGAAGGGGTGTAAGAAAGTGTGACAGTTAGTAACAGGGGGAGGGGGTGTCCGGCCATGTGTGACGTCACGATGTTTTATTTTAAATTTTAATTATTTTGTTAATAAAAATATATTTTTGTACCAAAGTGTGACGTGCTTTAAAGNTTTTGTTAAAAATAATGGGGTTTGGTAAGAGGGGGGGGGGGGTGGGAGGGGGGGGGGGGGGGGGGGGGTTCCGAGATTTGTGACAAGGGGAGGGGGGAGTTAAAAATGGTCAAATATAGCGTGACGTACTTTATGGACGGCCCCTATGCAGCTTAGTATGCGAAAAGGATTGCGCGGGGCCCACAGTTTGGGTAGGGATACGTTATTAATAAGCATAATTAAGTGAAAATTAAGATAGCCTATGAAAGCGTAGGGCTCACTGCGACCGAATACGTTGCAGTAGCCTAAGACCACCCATGCATGGCTTTACCTACAATAGAAGAAGAGGCATTATGATAAAAAATGAAGGGGGGGGGCGAATGCCCCCTCGATCTATGAAAATATATTCAACAGTATATATTGGAAAATTTTTTACCAGACATTATAATTTTGCTAAGAATATTTTTAAAACAATTGCTATCAGTGTATTTTTTGAAAGGTGCATCTCCAAACTGAAATTGAAAAATATTATATTCGTTGCACAAAAAGTGATTTAAGAATACAAAATCTTGCAATATATTGTCCATAGAACAAGATAGTACAAATAATTTAAATTTTGATAACATAGATTATTTTTTTAAACTATGAAAGTTAGGTAAGAGGGTAATTTTATAAATAATAAATGTTTACATACTGGTGTATACAATTTCTTTGTTTAAAAAAAACCTTTATTTATAAATTTTTTAAAATGCATATAATTGTTAATGTTGTTTGGGTGTACATTTTTAATATGTTTTGTCTCATTTGGGGTTTGGGGGATCTGAGACCCCAATAACATTCTTGTGGCCTTCAAAAAAAAGTATCTTGTATTTTTATATATGTGTATTTATAGGTATATCACCTTATGCGGCCGCTTTTATACTTTTCAATGAAAATTAATTTTACTCATGTTTATTAATTATTTTTAAAAAATCATTAGATTGACTGAATGAATTGACAATCACGCGATTTTTGCTGATTTTTCACACCTTGTCCCCCTCGAGCAAAATGAGCATGTTTTAAATAATATTTTTTCATTTAAATATGTTTTTAGTGTAAGGCTGCACTCTAAATCGTAACACGCGTTAAAAAGTCATTAAATTTCTTCTTCTTCTTCGTTCGCAATATTGAATATTGAGTATTGCGTGCCACGAGTTTTGTATTTTCTGGATTTGCTTCAAGGGCCTTTGGTCAGCCAAGACCATCTGCAAGCCAGCAGTTGTTTTTTTTTGGCGTTCGCATGCCACGGCTGGGGGTGCCACGCATTACCTCGTCGCTTTTCACCCATTTGGAGCTGGGTGGGACTCGGGGACGCCCTGGGCTCCGGGAACAGGTCCTTGGCTTCCCATGGATTCGAACTCGTGACCATCAGAACGACGGTCGAGCGCGCTTGCCACACGACCACCGCGGCCCCAAGTCATTAAATCAAGTGACGGCATAAATGTATTTAAATGGAACTTTGATTTTAAGTTGCGCGTTTTCAAATGTGTTACTCCCCCGCCCCCTTTGCGTGACTTCATTTAGGGGCGGCCCCTTAAAGAGCGACATATTGGAGACCGCCCCGGGCGGCAAAAGCTCTAGCTACGCCACTGGATGCTGAGTTCACAGGCCATGGCTATGAGGACTATTGAAAAGCTTTATGCATTCCCACGCTGTATGCTATGAGGGTTCCGCGCATTACCCAGCCGCCTAACTAATGTACCATAATTTAATTACTTAATTTTTAGTTTATCTTTATGAAGTCGTCTGCTATAGTTGACCTCCACGGTTCACTGCATTTCATATCAGCCATCGATGACCACACGCCCCCCCCCCC
>MUZC01000866.1:62955-80402 GCA_002072015.1 Radix auricularia
CCCCCCCGGAAAAATTCCTAGCGACGCCCATGACAGGAAGTAACAAAACAGCGAACGTTTCGGCAAAGAACCTTTTTCAACGGGCATACAATACACAAATAAAACGAATATAAAAAATAAAAACTTAGCAGCTAAGTTTTTATTTTTTATATTCGTTTTATTTGTGTATTGTGTGTCCGTTGAAAAAGGTTCTTTGTCGAAACGTTCGCTGTTTCGTTACGTCCTGTCACGCTAACCCTTACGTTGTTTACGTCTTTTCCATTTACTTTTTATAAGCCTGATTGGAGTCTTATTTTTTTACCCTCGCCCTCATGACTCATTTTGTTCAGTGTTAGTACTGTTTGTGTCAGTATTAGTATTAGTCAACTTACAAAGTTTCCACACAAAAAAATGTATAAAAATACCATTGCATTTTTAAAAAAAATAACTGATATTTTTTAAAAACCGGCAACATCAAATTTTGCTTTTTACAAATTAAATAGAATTAAATAGCAAGTGCGCCTTAGGGTGCTTAGCATTTTGTCCGCGACTAAACAGAGACTCGTGATTGTTTGTCAACAACACCAGTTTGCAGTAGTTTACACACAGGAAGCTAAACTACAGTTCATAAGGAGATTAATTTTTTTAAAGCCAAGCACTTTCATTTGACAAGTGAGCGAAGTGTCAAGATTTCATTTAATTTGTACACTAATACTAACTACTACTTCTACTTTACTAAGATGAAGGAAGTATTCCTGATTTTAGCAGTGTGCTTTTCTCTGGCGATTAGTAATGATGTTGCTAGTCGTACTGTTAGAGCAGGAGGATTAGTTGGAGGTTATTCCTCTTATAAGAATATGAGTTTATTAAGTGAGGAAGAAAAGTCGCCCATTCAGAAAGCTGCCAACAAAGCAATCGAAATAATGAATCAAATCAAGACAGGAAATGGAAGTAATAACGCCATGCCTCTTCATCTGTTAAAAATCATTTCAGTGAGGACTCAGGTAAGACATTTCGACAGAATAATTAAGTTATTAAGGTAATCCTGCAGTTTCTACACGTATATTATTTCACAGCGAAGTTTAATTTCCTTGTGAGAACGTACATTTTAAATTTATTATATGCATTATTTTATGTTGTATTTAAGCTATTACTTAGTTAGTATTTCAGCCTGTCAGTGCTAATTTTAATTTGTAAGTCTTATTAACTTCTAAGGCACTTTTTCGGCTCTCTACATTTCATAATTCTGTTCATGGTACATCCATTTTGTTTATCTAGCACCCTGCTTGCCAGACTTTTTTTTACCATGCTAAAATAAATTTACTGACTGGAGATGTTTTTAAAGGTTTTATTCATCTATTTTAATGTTCTTTGAAGATCAATAAATATTTTAAAGAAAATTTCACTTTTTATTTCGTTGCTAGATGTTTGATTCTTATTTTTTGTTTTGCAAATGAGAAGATTTCATTTAGGCATCTTTCTTACTGTAATAACCTGGCAAATAGGGTGATAAATGACCCAACATGTGGAAGATAATCAGCAGTTCTTCATGGGGCTTCCCGGAAAACCCTTCAGCTCTCTGGCCCCTGGGGGATGTAAAAGCTGAGAAGCCCCCCGGAGCGTTTGCTTCTAGAATGTCCTGGTCGAAAAAACGCCTTTCACTAAGTTGACCTCCCTAAGGAGGGGTGGAATTTTCCCTACTTCGACTCCCTATCACTTCAGCGCCACCCAGGCAAAGCTTACAAGTCTCTGTGGTTAGGAACACCGCATTGCAGGGGGATCATCAATGACCTACCTAGTGTTTAACCCCCACTGGAAGGTTTCCTTTTGCTAATTTGTACTGGAGCTCCTGGCCCTAAACTGGCACTGCTCAGTCACGTTGCTAGTAATTTGAGGGGGACGAAACGGTCGCTTTGGAGTGACCCAACACTCAGCAGGTACTTAAGTTTTCATCATCGGCATTGCATCTAAATGCTCTACCTAAGATTTGTACAGCGACTATAATCATATGTGACATAACAGACTTTGGCATTGCCTGCCAGGAGTTGTCATCTGTCGATCCATGTAGAGCCCATCCCTTCTGGACAGGCTGATAAATAAACAAAATGGTTGCATTACGTTTGAGTATTATATTTTTTTATTGAGAAAATGCCTTAGAAATTAATTAGGCTTACAAATTATCACCGTAATAGCTAAAATGCAACATATAATTATGCATTTATAAGTTAAAAATGTAAGTTCTCACGAGAAAATTAAATTTTGCTGTGAAATAATATACATGTAGAAACTGCAGGATTACCGTTATTATTATATAATTTTTGGTTTTAGTATTATTATAAACTGTTAACTATAATTATATTTTAATTTAAAAAATAACATACAGATGCAATTAAATTAACTAATTAGGAATTTTTTAAAAAATGAACCTTAGCCCTGCTCATTGCTAAGCCATTAAATTAAATAAATTTTTTAAAATCAGATAAAGAATTAAGAAGTAGCGTTTATGATTTAAAAGTTATTTGCACCTATATATCTGTAAGTGTAAGAAATTTTAACTGATTCACTCATGTTTCCTTTTCTCCCTTCAAGTTCTGGGAAAAAATTTGTTTTAAATTTAAAGATATGACTTTAGCACTGAGCTCCACTTAAACTCACAGTCACAGATTCTTGTGTACTCTTAGAAAGTTGTTATATCAATTATTTATCAATAACGTTTGGTTATTCTGGTTCTCTGGTCAGTGGCCTTTTGATCAAGTTTTGATGTCAGTGTAATCCTTCTAAACCGATCACCTTACACAGCATACTTCTATGATTTGTGGCCTTGGTGATAATGGAGAACCCATGATTACTGAAGGGGACAAATACAAATATTTCCATTAAAAATACCACATATGCGCTTAGAGTTAAGGACACTAGGTTGTCGGCAGTATAACATACTATCTTGTCATCCTTGTTCTATCAATAGCTCCGCCAATATGTGGCAAATCATTCTTATCTTATATGTTACAGACGCTCCTTCTATACAGAAGATTATTCCCCCCTGTTGTCTACATTGGTCCTGTCAGTTGTCAGTACCTCTAAAATTAAAATCAAGAGCAGTGAATGATAGGAGCAGATTGTCTTTTTTAAGGAAGCTATACTTTCTAGTTTTGCCATTTTAACCAAATAGATCTCATGGAAAAGAGAAAATAGATGTTTATGGGGTTAAAAAACACAAAGCTTTTAGAGATATGAGAATTAGTTTTTTTTTAAAATTTCTTTAGAAACAATCTGTTCGTTTTTTTAAAAGAATTACTTATTCAATAATGTTTAAGAGCAAATGAAAAAAGTTGCTTGCATATTTTTATGAAGAGGATAATTTTTCGTTTAGGTGCATAATTGGAAAATTGTAGATCTACATACGATTTTAAAAAAATTGATATAAGTTATGTTTTTAGAATTGTTTCTTTTCCGTTGCAGCTTTAGGAACATTGAAATTTTGACTTTTTGAAGTTGTAATAAAAAGATTTGTAAAATTATCTTATTAATTCTATTTAAATCAAAAGGTTGTAGCTGGTACAAACTATGACTTGAAGCTGAGTATAACAATTAACGGAAGGGTCTGTACAATTTAAGTCTTATTTATTTTCCTAATGTTTAGTTAAGGAAAGATAATTTTTATTCAATACTTATTTTGTATTTTGACTATGAGTTTGAATAAGGTGAAAAAGATTTATACATTCTTGCATAAAAGGGAAAACATTTGTTTATGAAAATAGATAAAATAAATAAATATAATAAATGACTGCTTTGGTATAAAAATATGCATGTTTAAATTTAATTTTAAAAATTTAAAGTAGAAATTTTATGTTTCTTTAAGCAATAAAGTACAATTTATATTTCTTAACAAATTATATTTTCAGCCAAAAATTTGCCACCTGAAGGTATCCCATTTATATCCTTGGTTGAATGGCGGACAGTGGTTGGTTAATTTGTTTACTGCAGGGGATCCTAACGACCCTTGTGGCAAATACATCCCAAATGCAAGGTCACGTAGAGCAGCACCTCTTCTTGGTGGAGTGCACGAAGTTGCTACTGATGATAAAGCAATACAGGAAGCAGCTTTGTGGGCCATGGAGCACCTAAATAGAATGTCCAATTCTATGTACTTGAAGGCTTTACGGAATATCATAAGTGCCACAAAGCAGGTTGGTACATTGTATCTTTCAGAGTTCTTAAACTTAATGGGTTTCTCTTTTGAGTACTTGTATTTAAAGATGTACACTCCTTGATACACATGCCATGACAATTTAAAAAAACTGACTGTCATTCTACTCATACGCAACACTCTAATTAGATGTATAACTCCTGACTGTTTATTGTTTCAGGTCATTAATGGCTACCGCTACCATCTGTCTGTCTCTGTGGTTCCTACTAGCTGTCGTAACAGTGAAGTGAATTCAAAGAAAACACTCAAAGAATGTCCAGCCGCTAATGATGCCAAGGTTCACATTTATTATTTTTTTTATCTCAATTATTAAATTAAAATTTAATGTAAGAGAAATAATTTTAATTACTGCAACTTTCTAATCTTTGCATCTAGGTGTCATATGAAACATACTTAATAGTTGACAGTGAGACGCTTAATAGTTGACAGTGAGACGCTTAATAGTTGACAGTGAGACACTGCTTGATATTTATTGATATATTTATTAAAGTCAGCTTCAATATAGATGCTGACCCCCCTCTATTTTCTTTGACTATTCTGACTAAACATTCTGTCTTAATTACAAATACCAAAGTCATATACAAGTATGAACAGTATTTTTACAACACCTTCTACCATACTGCACCATACATTAGAAAAATACTCAATTGATGCACAGGTATTTTCACAATTGGCAACCCTTGTGATTTTTACACATTTGCAATAGAAATTAACTGATTTTAGAAGTCTTATGAAGAGTTCACACTTTAAAAAAAACATATTAATTTTTTTTTTTACTTATCCTTGTTTCATTTTAGTCTCAAGCTTGTGATATTACAGTGACTTCAACAGTGGGGAAATTTGCAATGGAGAACTTCAGTTGCAAAGTGGTAAGTTAAAAATTCAAACTGGAGAATCATTATTCGGTAATAAAAATGACATCATTAAATTCAACTAGTTACTTAAGAAAAAAAAATATTGTAATTTTTTTCTGGTGTTCTATATTAGTATTACATTATTTAAAAAATTAGTGCAGCTTTTTGGGGTGAATTTTTTATGTTTATATGTACATTAAAAAAAAACAACATTTATTTATAGCGACCTCTTTCGGATAGCAAACCTTCTAATTTTGATAATGTGTTGCTGATTAATTTTCTTCTAGTTATCAAGGCCCACAAACAATACACTGATCATTATGACTTCTTATTTGATACTCATATTTCATCCCATCCCATCCCCAGTCTTTGCTTCCATTCCATTTTGATTTGTCTCTAAAGTAAACCATTTTTTTACTTTTGACTTTCAACAACAGAAGGTAGTATTAGAAATGTATTGTTTTTTTTATGATTTATTTTCAGGAACCAGTTTTATTGAGTCAAAATCTTGGAGGGGATGACCATGATTATAAGCCCCATGGAATGATTGGAGGAGGGGACCATGATTATAAGCCCCATGGAATGATTGGAGGAGGGGACCATGATTACAAGCAACATGGAATGATTGGAGGAGGCGACCATGATCGCTTCATCCACTCCAATCCTGATAACAATGTCATTCTTGGCAAGGATACACATGATTATGTGCCTCACAAAGATCAGAACATGGCATCGGACAACCTGAGAGATGCCATCCTCAATTTCGGAAGTGGCCAGTTGAACTCTGATAGTGTAAAGCAAATGAGCATACCTGCAGACAATTCTGAGTGTTTGCAATACAAGTCTGCTTTTGAGGATTTCAAAGCTAAATACCAACGTCTTTACTCATCTCAGACAGGTTTGTAGGCTTCTGAATGTTGTTGAATTATGTGTTTTAAAATTGAGTTCAAGGTCCTCTGTAAACAATAATTGCATAGTGTGAAAATCTTGTTTAATTTATTGTGTTTTGCTTGACTAGACTAAGAATTTAATTGTTGAAAGTTACATGAGCTTGTTGATCAGTAGAAAACAGATTTAATTGTATTTATTTTGTTTTTAGTGACTTATAATACATATATAACTTGTACATTAAATTTTTGTAGAGGAAGCTCAGAGATTTCAAGTATTCTGTAAGAACATGGGGAAAGTTAAGGAGATTCAGAAAGCTGAACAAGGTTCTGGCCAGTATGGTGCCACCAAGTTTGCTGATATTTCTGGTAAGTTCTAACAAGCTTTGTATGGACTTAAATACAATCAATCTTGTCTCTTTATTCATTAAATATTCAGAATAGAATTTTATTTGCTAGTCCCTGTTATCACTTCACACAAGTTAAATGTTTTGTTAATTAAAGATTTGAAAGTTTCTTTGAGTACTCTCAATTTTTATTTTTTATATGACTGTTCAAAATCCAAAATTTTACTTTTTGATTAATTAATGCATTAATACATTTTTACCTTCATTTTTCAGAGGAGGAATTTAGAAAGTTTTACCTTGGCTTTCGACCTGTTCAAGCTTCTCGCAAGTGGCCAGCAGCTAAGATTCCCACAGATCCCATTCCTGATGCCTGGGACTGGCGTGAGCACGGGGCGGTAACTCCAGTGAAAAATCAGGTAAGTTTCTTTTTTGGATCCATTTTTATAATGACATTGTTTTGTGTTTGGCAAAAATTTATAATTTGTATCTAGTTTCAAAAGATCTCATAATCTATCATGTAAATCCAGCTTCTAATACGTAACTGCCTCTTAGGATGCTAAAAATACCACAAGATTTATTCAAAATGAATTTGGTCTTAATATTGTGACCTTGGGTAACAATAAACTCTCAACTTTGAGCTGTAGTTGTGTTAAAAAATGAGTTAGCTTTACTAATAGCTAACTCACATTTGTTCTCAGAAATATGTTTCCTGTTAAGATGATGTTATTATTATTTATGTTAGTTGCCTTTTTGAAAATCCCAACTATAAATCTGAACACATTCCCCAAACCCTCCCAATATTCACTTGCTTTCTGTTTCAACACAAATTATGTTTGAAATAAACTAATTGTATATTTTCAGGGTATGTGTGGTTCTTGTTGGGCTTTTTCTACTACAGGCAACATTGAGGGTCAGTGGGCCATCAACTCAGCATCACATAAACTTCTCTCCCTCTCTGAGCAAGGTTTGTGGTTCGATGACAAAATATTTATGTATCCTTAGTTTCAAATACAATTGTTAAATAAATTTTCTTTGAAATTCCAGGCATATATTTTACAGCTTTCACTTTTTAGAATGTGAAACCAAGTTTGTTGTTTTTTTCATTGTCACATGGCCCTTCTGAAAACTTATTGTCAGGTTATTTACAAAGTAAATATAGAGCGTAATAGATTGCTTTAAATCCATTAGTTGCTGGTGTGATGGGTTTGCTAAACATGACTAAAAAACTGTGACTCTTTTAAGGTCAACAAGGAAGTAGAATCAGAATGCCATTGTAAAAAGTAATTAATATTTAATGTCTCATATTTAACTTGCCACAGTGACCTAATTGTTTGCCAGAAAGTCATTTATAAAACTGAATTAAATTTATTAAAATTTAAAAAAAAACAAAAAAAACAACTAATTATCAAACTTTCAAGAAGAAAAATTATTTCTTTGTCAATTTTAAATGTATTATGTCAATAATATCACAATTAAGATAACTAATTTTTAATCTTTGATAGAACTGGTGGACTGTGATAAAGAAGATGAAGGCTGCAATGGTGGGCTGCCATCCCAGGCTTATGATGCCATCATGAAACTTGGTAAGAATTGTTGACAATTAGTCTCACAGTTATTACATTCATCTGTTGTTTTTTTCCCAGGCTTGCAGTCTATGTTTTGACTTCCTTTTTACCAGATATTATTGATATCCATTAATCTAGTGCTTGGCTTACACCTATTGGGAGACTGTAAACAGAATTAAAGTAAAATGATCTCCCTTGAATGTGACCTCATAACTATAACTTTATTTCCAGGTGGCATAGAGACAGAGGATGAATACAAATATGAGGGCAAAGATGACAAATGCAAGTTTAATCAATCAGAAGTTGTTGTCAAACTGACCGGAGCTGTCAACATTAGCCAGGATGAAACAGGTAAAATGTCTGCATTGTTTGCATCATCTATTTGTAACAATTAATATTTTAAAATGTTTTCCTAAAGTTTAGTTGTAATTATAATTCCTGAAGCAACAAAATTACTACCATTGATCTAGTGTTGCCTCAGTTAACTCAATGAGTCAATGACAATAAATATACAAAATTAAATGTATTCTTAACAGAAATGGCTGCATGGCTGTACAAGAATGGTCCCATCTCTATCGGAATCAATGCGTTTGCTATGCAGGTAATATGTTGGCCTAAACAATGTTCTCATTTCATAGGCTCAATATCTGTGGCTTATACATAGCACCCTTTAGCATTGTCAGGAAAAGTATTTGTTCAATATAAATAATTTAATTCTTCATTTCAAAGATTTCAAAAATACCCTTTAAAAAATTACTAAATATTAAATTTAAATGAACATGGAGGTCCTGTTTTATCTTCTTTAAACACATACAATGTTAAAAATGTAAATTTGGTTGTTTTTAAAAACATAGGTATTGTTTTTATACATTTGCCTTAATAAACTTTTTTTAGTTTTACATGGGTGGAATTTCTCATCCCTGGAAGTTATTCTGTAGCCACACAAGTCTTGATCATGGAGTGCTCATTGTTGGATATGGAAGTAAGGAATTGATGAAAATAATTTGTTGATATTCATTTTTATTTAATGCCCCCCCCCCTTCACCCCCCACCCCCAATCTCAAATGTTTTGTTTATTGCAGTGACATGTTTTTCAAAGTATTCAATTTATAACTCACACAGTTGCCAGATTTCTAGCTGCCATTTAGCTGGTTATTAACCAGTGCTATTGTCAGTCTGGTGTTTAGTGGAAACATAAAATATGAACTTTTTTTTGAGACCATAAAGTTTTTTTTATATTTATTTCAAATTCTGTTAGACTCACTGATTGGAAAATGATTTTCCAAGTCAAGTGACCACTCAACTTATGAACAAATGATACAAATACCTGCAAAATTTTACTGAATAACACATTTTGTAATAACACATTTTAGAAATAAACTTGTTTATCATTTAATTGTTAAATAAGCATTGAATTGTTGGTGAATATGCTTCTATTACTCTGATATCACAGACACTGCAAATATCTAGATTGTTTTCCTTTTACAAAGTTGTTTGCATTTTTTATGGCGCTCTTAAACATTTTAAGGACATAGTTTGACTGGTTTTTCACTTTAGATAAACTTTCAATCAATTTTCATGAAACATATTTACAATTGGTAACAGTGTCAGTTGCAGTTTTTCACATTAAAAAAAATTCATTCTCTCATATTGTTTCTTTTGTCAACAGAGAAAGGCAATGAGCCATACTGGATTGTCAAAAACAGTTGGGGTGAAAACTGGGGCGTCAAGGTGAATAACTTATATATATTTCAATAAGTTAAGAATCTAATTCTGCACATTTTTTTCCATTGGAATTCGGAGAAAAAGTGTTTTGTTATTTTTCCTACAAATGTTTTTAAAAAAAGAAACATCTAATTATAGATAGTAGAATAATGTTGATCCTGCTAGGAATCTGCTCAAAGAAGTTGGTTATTTGAACTTTATGCATTGTAACCTTTTGTCTGAGCTTTGCATATTCCCTATGTGAAGCAAGTTTGAACTTCATGTCTATTGTAACAAGAATGAAAAAAGCTTCATAAAAAAATTATTTTTTAATGTGATAAAATTGTTTTGGATACCATGGGCATGAGTTTAATTTTTTTTTTTTCAATAAAATAAAAATGGAATTTATTGCACTTTTAAAAGTCACATCAAGCAACTAAGATGAGTCTTCTTATTAAAACAATAAATGACTTGGGTTCAAATGATGTGAGTTCAAATAAAGAACAAAAAAAAAACCTGAGTACTGAACAAAGACATTTCAACCATATGCTTTCTTTGGCAGAAAAAGCAAAGAAAAGTTTCTGAAGAAAAAATAAGAATTTAAAGAAATTGGCTATTAATGGAATCACTATTTAATTATTTTGAAAAACATTGGTTTTTAAACAATATAAGTACATATGATACATGAATTCATTAAATTTGAATGTACTTCTTTTATTTTCAGGGTTACTACCTTGTATATCGGGGTGATGGAACCTGTGGCCTAAACACAATGTGTACTTCTGCTACAGTTAATTAAAGGCTTAAACAGTGGGCCATTGTTTTTAAACTTTATTGTTTTATTTTAATTGTGCTTACTCTGCTGCATCATCTCCACAAAAAAAAAAAAAAATAATTTTTTTTGAAAATTCTGATTTTTAAATTTTACTATTTAACCTATCTCAGATTTTTTTTGGATATTATTTAAATTTAAAATCACAACTGATTGCATTTTTTTGTCTAATCTTTGTGGCAAATACCCCATTGATCATAGATCTTCTAGTCCTTCTTGTAAAATAAGGATTCCAAAACCATCTTGGTTTGTTTTCAGAAATCTGATTTTTATGAATAAAATTTTTACTACTAAGAAAGATCATTTTGGAAAAATTTTCAAATGTAAATAATTTAATTTTTTTTCTTTATTGCATTGATTGCTGTTAATTTGTAGTCTTTAATTTAGTCAATATTGGTTCAAAATTATAAAACAATTTTTCATATTTATATTGTTCATTATTTGTACATTTTTAAAATCTGGCTTAGTTTAAAAATGATATCCCAGAGTAAAAAGGGTTGCCTGGTTGATACCTTTAGCTTCCGGGATTATGGAGAAATGTAATGCTGTATTGTTAATATTATTTGCTTGTCAGTCATTAGTTGCCAATAAAAAAACGAAGAAATTCTTTTCAGAGCAAATAAACAGATTTTTATAGAGATTTTAATTTTATTAGTTTTTCTTAATGTCAAGAAATTAGTTGGTATTAAAATTTTTTTAAAAATGACAGGCGCCCTAACCTTTTGTTGCTTATTTATCAGCACTGTGCGTTTTTTTTATCTAAATTATCTTATGACATCTATAACATTGTACATAATTCTTCGGCATTCCATATGAGATTCATTTTCAAAAACTTAAACAATTAGAAAATAATGAGTAACACGAACAAACTTGAAAAGCGTAAATTATCGAAAAGAAAAAGAATTAAGTCTTGGCTTACTATCCCATGTTTTTAAATTTCTACATTTTGAGAAATGTTTTGGCTAATTACGGTGTTCACTAAGGAATGATTTGATCACAAGATTTTCTCCACCTTTTTTTCAACTTCGGTTGCACACAATTTTCTTTTTTCTTCCTCCATATTGATTTTTAGAATTGCTATGATTCCAGGTTCTATTTTATGTGGGAAATTAAATGTTTAATGTCATCAGAGGTGAGACTTGACTTAAAGTCTCTCAACATACTATTTAACATTGGTTTGGTCAAAGATTTAGTAAAGGTAAGTAATTTAATGTAACTTCAAAATCAATAAAATAGTTTCTGAGATACTGATTTTATTATTTTATTTTTATTATTCTACTTGTAATTGTATTTGATAATGCATAAATGATTTTATGAAAAATTTTCATGTGGTGCACTTCTTGAGCTTAGAAAGAGATGATTGATGGAGAACGTAAGTCCACACTTTCTCTGTCAGAGGCAGATAAAACATATACGCGCTCTGGTATAGAATGTAGGTCTGAAGTTTCTATCTACATTATGCTATGACCAGCTCAAGACGTCTCTAAAAAAGAACACTATCAGTGGGTCAATATTTGAGTGTTGAGACTTGAAAGTCTTACACCATTGCTAAATGATTGTGACCTTGGTGTGTTTGGGGATGTGGAATATTTTAAGGATGTTATCTGTCATATCATTCATTCAGTGGTTGATTGGAGATCTTCACAAACAACCTGAGGTCTTCATTTACAATCTGAAGATTGTGGTGGCTCTTCTGACTAGAGGTGTTCATTTACAATCTGAAGATTGTGGTGACTCTGACTAGAGGTCTGTATTTACAATCTGAAGATTGTGGTGGCTATGACTTGAGGTGTTCATTTACAATCTGAAGATTGTGGTGGCTCTGACTAGAGGTCTTCATTTACAATCTGAAGATTGTGGTGGCTCTGACTAGAGGTCTTCATTTACAATCTGAAGATTGTGGTGACTCTGACTAGAGGTCTTCATTTACAATCTGAAGATTGTGGTGACTCTGACTAGAGGTCTGTATTTACAATCTGAAGATTGTGGTGACTCTGACTAGAGGTCTGTATTTACAATCTGAAGATTGTGGTGGCTCTTCTAACTAGAGGTCTTCATTTACAATCTGAAGATTATGGTGGCTCTGACTTGAGGTTTTCATTTACAATCTGAAGATTGTGGTGGCTCTGACTAGAGGTCTTCATTTACAATCTGAAGATTGTGGTGGCTCTGACTAGAGGTCTTCATTTACAATCTGAAGATTATGGTGGCTCTGACTTGAGATTTTCATTTACAATCTGAAGATTGTGGTGGCTCTGACTAGAGGTCTTCATTTACAATCTGAAGATTGTGGTGGGTATGACTTAACCTCCCATCAAGTGAGTTAAAAAAAAAGATTTCCAAGCCACTGCGCCCCCATTAAGAACTTTGCCACCCTGTTTGATGATGAGTTGATAGAAAGAGTTCGTAGCTCTACAGCCAACATAGTGCTGTGGCCTGCTGAATTACGTGATACCAACCAGACCGCCTCCATGATCAGACCACCAGCTCCTGTAAGCAGTGGCGGCGTTAGGTAAGCGCGGGGCGTAGTGCCAGCAATAACCCCGCGGGGCCAGAGTACTAGTAAAAATTGCTAAGCACCAGTATGCTATGGTATTTAAAAATATGAAATATCTTGTTTATTGTGTAATTTTAATACCGCGTGTCACCTTTTTATTAAATTATTACAAGTTCATTATTTTCTCTGGTCTATAAACAACGGTTCTTTGGTTCTACATGTATAGGCTATTAACCAGGACGAGACATGTTCAGGACCGAAACGCGGGGCCTACCTAAGCGCGGGGCCTGGGGCAGTCGCCCCAGTTGCCACCCTCAAACGCCGCTCCTGCCTGTAAGTCCCCCCCCCCGGGCCTTGGTCGGCCCGCTAGCCCTATGCCTGTTGGTTAATGTGAGGAAACAAACTTCGTTTACTTTCTAATATAGATACAATGGACGGGGCTTCAAACAATCCACATTGCATCTAGTGATCCCTGCGACTTTTCCAACCATGATTTTCTGGACGTTTCTCACTCTCTTATACTGAGTATCTAATAGGGATCAAGTCTGACTCAATAAATTACTACTAGTCTTTAGATGGTGTGTATTGTTTTCACCGTTGGTCTTGAGAGGTTTCAGTGTTCCTTGTCTGAACGGAACAAGACCAATTATAGATAATACAAATAAATGCTATTTTAACTATCAGCTATTTTAACTATCAGCTATTTTAACTATCAGCTATTTTAACTATCAGGAAGAAAGAGAAAACATCATCGCTTGGCCTATTCCTGCGTAATAAGTTGATCCCCACCGCCATCATGGACTGGTTGTAGTGTTGGACGTAATGTCAGCACACATAGCACCGCCATCATGGACTGGTTGTAGTGTTGGACGTAATGTCAGCACACATAGCACCGCCAACATGGATTGGTTGTAGTGTTGGACGTAATGTCAGCACACATAGCACCGCCATCATGGATTGGTTGTAGTGTTGGACGTAATGTCAGCACACATAGCACCGCCATCATGGACTGGTTGTAGTGTTGGACGTAATGTCAGCACACATAGCACCGCCAACATGGATTGGTTGTAGTGATGGACGTAAACAAGTCAGCACACATAGCACCGCCAACATGGATTGGTTGTAGTGATGGACGTAAACAAGTCAGCACACACATGAGAAACCGTATCTCTACAGCCAGTGAACAAACATGTAAGGGGACATGAACGGCTCACTTCCTGACGTGGTGGTATTTCCTGCCTCCATAGTTGTTCAATGTAGTGCTTCAGATCCCAGTTGCGTAGCTTGGGCGTGGCTGAGGGGAATTTACTGCACGAACTAATGGTTGGGGCAGAGGCGTCGCTAGGGGGTGCACACACTGGGGTTTACACCATCACAACGGGTGACACCGAAATGTAAAAAGTAAAATTATGTACGTTCCCGTTATTTCATTTGTCACTGACAGACTCGATGGGGGACTAAGTGATAAGTCTTGAGGGGGTGACACCATGATCTACCGCACTGTGTGACACCATGATCTACCGCACTGTGTGACACCATGATCTACCTGCACTGTGTGACATCATGATCTACCACACTGTGTGACACCATGATCTACCGCACTGTGTGACATCATGATCTACCGCACCGTGTGACACCATGATCTACCGCACCGTGTGACCCCAACCCTAGTGACGCTCTGTTTGGTGGCGCTAAATTGATATAAAAATAATTAAAATGAACCGACCCCCCAGTCATGATCTCTTGTAAGAAACGAATGCTAGCTTCGTAAGTTAAAAGTGTGTGTGTGGGGGTAGGTGGGAATCAGTGCGTAGCTAGAACTTTTGCCGCCCGTGGCGGTCTCAAATTTGCCGCCCTTTTAGAGGCCGTCTACGATGACGTCACGCACCGGGGAGGGGTGATTCACACATTTGTGATCAGGGGGGATTGTTTTATGAATGTGACGTCACATAAAAAACGGGCAACGTTAAATAAAAGTTCCACTTAAATATTTGATTAATGAAACTTTATTTAATGACGTTTTACACAGCTTCTAGCGTACTACGATATTGTAGTGCAGCCTTATACTAAAAACATACTTAATGACAAACAATTGATTTTAAGCATGCTCGTTTACAAATAGAAAATACGGTTTTTATTGGGGGGTGGGGGAGNNNGGGGGGGGGCGTCTAAGTTTTTATGACGACGTGTAACGAGAGGGGGGTGGGGTCGAAAAATCAGCCAAAATAGCGTGAAGTCAATCATATGATGGATTTGTATACATTAATAAACATGAATAAATAATTGAAGCGATGTAAAGTGAGGGGTGGGGGAATTACCATTGCATGCCATATTTATTTAAGCAGTTATAGATGGGGCCACATAAAATGATATACCTATAAATACACACATATAAAAATATAAGATTGTTTTTAAAGGCCACAAGAAACTTACTGAGGTCACTGGTACAATCCCCCCCCCCCACTACCCCTAATGAGGAAACACATATTCCAAAAAACATTACCAATTAATACGCTTTTCTTTTGTATATATAGATAAGTGATATTTTTACAAAGAAACTGTATAAATTACACATATACTTTACTAACTTTGATAGTACAAAAATCATGTATTATGCTGTGGAAATTTCAAATAATTTGTGATATCCACTCTATGAACAATATTACAAGATGTTATGGCCTTTAATCACTCATATGGAACGAAGATAGATTTTAAAAAAAAACAAAAAAAACTTAAGTTTGGAGAAGCTCCTTTCACAACTAGCAATACTGATAGCTAGTGTAAAAATTCTAAGCAAAATTACAATTTTTATGTTGGGTATAGAATTTTCCAATCTATACTGTTGAATACATTTTAATATATAAAGGGTCTTTCTCCCCGTTTTTCTAACGTAATGCATCTTCTAGTAGTGTAGATTCAGCTATTAGACACCTGGATCCTTTTTCTTTCAATATTGAAATTTTCTTTTTCAATGTCAAAAACAAAACAGCAGTTTATTTGATGTGCAAATTCTTCATATTGCAGGTTACATGGTATTATATAGTATTATATAATCGAATACTGTCTTGCAAAGTTATGAACCTGATCAGAACGTTCTTTTATTTTCTTTTAAAGTCTAATCAGAAACATTGGTTTTACCCCTTCAAAAATTAAATGGAAGTTGTCGGAGATGGCTGTACTTTTCAACGGCCCACAAATACCGCCCTCATAATGTCTGCCGCCCGGGGCGGACCACCCCCACCACCCCCTCTAGCTACGCCACTGGTGGGAATGCTCAACTTGCCCCGAATGCTGGCAACCCACGCTACGTCACTGTAAAAACCCATGTCTATATTCTCTATTCATTTAATGTAATCAGAGCTAAACACTTAAAACAAAAAAATGTAATCAGCACTGAAACTGATGACGCCATTTCATTGTTATCTGTGAAACCTGCGTTGTCAGCTCTTCCTGACCTCTTTAAGTCAACTCAAGATACCGTCGAAAACAATATTAGACTGCAATAGTTTGTCACGATTATCTCTTCTCGCTACGCAAACACAAAAATCGGTCATGTAAAATCATTACTGTTATAATTTTGAATGACCTACTTAATAATTGTAACGGACAGCGTGCTACTATTTTTCACATTTCTTAAACATAATCACTAGCACCTAGATATGTTACATATTTTTTAAAAAATGGAATGAATTAGTTCTGTGAAGTTGTTGGAATTTTAGGCATTTTACATATCTTTAATTTTATTTTTTTAGTGTAAATATTAGTTATAACACCTTCCCCAATAATAAAGTCAAATTATAGAAAGAGACGGGCTGGCCTAATAGGGAATTGGAGGCCCTAGGCGAAGTGAATTTGCCCTAAATGTAAGAGAAAAATATATAACAAAATATGGAAAGATTCTGGTGCGAGGCCCCCACTAATGATGAGACTAATCAGAGGCCCTAGGCGGCTGCCTAGTTTGCCCATGCCTAAAGCAGGCCCTGAAAGAGAAGACAAAGTCTGTTATAAATATATGTTTGCTTACATCCACCCCTCCCCCCAACCACAGTTGTGGGGCGCTACGGACGGAATGTAGTCCGCACATGTTGGCGTTTTTCAAAATATAGAGAGGACAGTAATTTTTATCTAATTGCGGAGTGGTTTTTGGTGTGGATTGACAGAACCATTTTCGTTTTGTCCCTGATGATACCCAACTCCGGCTACGCCACTGTAGCATTAGTGTAGAGTGTAGAGTATGAGCGTATCAGATATTAGTGTAGAGTATGAGCCTTTCAGATATTAGTGTAAAGTATGAGCGTATCAGATATTAGTGTAGAGTATGAGTGTATCAGATATTAGTGTAGAGTATGAGTGTGTCAGATATTAGTGTAGAGTATGAGTGTGTCAGATATTAGTGTAGAGTATGAGTGTATCAGATATTAGTGTAGAGTATGAGTGTATCAGATATTAGTGTAGAGTATGAGCGTATCAGATATTAGTGTTGAGTATGAGCGTATCAGATATTAGTGTAGAGTATGAGTGTGTCAGATATTAGTGTAGAGTATGAGCGTATCAGATATTAGTGTAGAGTATGAG
>MUZC01000866.1:80615-93226 GCA_002072015.1 Radix auricularia
CCCCCCCCCCCCCCCAGTTTTTTTTAAAATTAAGGAGAGGAGGACCAAAAACCCCACCCAAAAAACAACAAAAAAACAACAACAACAAAAAACAAAACAAAAACTAAAAAAAACAACAAAAGAACAGCAACAACAAAATAGTAAGATAACGCTTAAAAATACAAAATAAACTCGTCTGTGTGTTGACATTGAAAGGGGGTATTCCCCCCCCCCCCCACACTTTCCAGACCTACAACCTACTTCAGCGTTTCCCAACTCAAACAAAAGACACATTTTATAATCAGACACTCCAGAAGTCCAGTGGCTAAAACTGTCTCCTAATCGGCTTCAGGTCCTCGCTCTCTTCTTATCACCAAACCTCCATTATCTCTGTGGGAGTAAAGAACCTGTTCCACATTATGTGACCGTCCTAGGTGCTGGGCTCTTAACTCTCTAAGACTGACCGCCCTTCCCATTGTTACACCTCTCAAATTAACTTGACCTGTGGGATCTTGATGTTGGTTATATCTTGAATTTGTTGATCTTTAATTGCTTGGTCATGAATTTCGTGATCATGAATTTGTTGAACTTAAATTGTTTGGGCATGAATTTCATGATCATGAATTAGCTGATGTTGATTTGATTGATATAGAATTGTTTGATCTTGGAGCTAATGATCTTGAATTCATATGAGACGTGACAGCTGGACTATATTCAGGCCTTGTGCTGTCCAATTATTATTGATGTCTTGATCTATCGTTCTTAAAGAAAACTGCATTTAGTCTGCCCACTAATCTATTCCTTGATTTTAGGTTCATTCGGGGAATCTCTACCGAGACGTCATTACCGGCGGCCATCTTTGTTGTTTTGGCACGTCCTTAAAAAAAAAAGCTAAAATTAAAATTCTATAGCTATACCTAACCCAAACCCGAAAACCTTCAATTTTCCAAAAATTCTAAAACTATACCTAACCCAAACCCGAAAACCTTCAATTTTCCAAAAATTCTAAAGATATACCTAACCCAAACCCTAAAACCTTCCATTTTAAAAAATCCTTTTAGAATTTATAGAACTGTCGTTTCCAGCAACCGGTAGCGTCGTGACGTCAAGGTCGAGATTCTTCGGATTAGCCGAACTTACATTTATGTTCTGGCTGGGTGCCCTTGTCAAACTAACACCAGTTGGCGTCCACAATTTATCCAGCATTACAACATATATTACGCTCACCTTAAAATGATTATCACGGCACTAAAAAAATATCAAAACAAACAACGCTGCAAAACTTAACTAAAACCAAGGGCTTTTCCCAAAGCAGCGGTTCCTAAGTTCTGTGTTTGGGGGATAAGCTGTAACTATTTTGATTTTCAATAACCCTGCCTATAATTTACTGCCAGACTGATCAAAAGTGAGGAAGGAAACAAAAAGGTTTGGAGCAGTGGCTGATGAAAATTATTGAATGGATAATTTTTTTAATGACTAAATGTAAGTTGTATTCAATAAAATGTTAGATACTTGGAACGCCCCTCCCCAAACTCTGACTAAATCTTTTCAGAGTAACTTAACAACCCCCAAAACATGCTGGGACAGTCACCCCCCTCCATAAGTATTTCCAGCGCCGCACCCACCTAAATTTATATTTCAACAACCCACCGCCAATTAGGGTACAGAGCAACCAATGCAAAGCGATTATATATATTTTCCCCCCTTTGTTTCTATTAGCTTTGGGTAATGACTTTTTAAGATGAAATAAATCTTGTCCTTAATGTTAGTGTCATTGTTTTAATGACTTCTCCCTTGTTTTATGGAGACGTCGATGTAAATTAAACTTGTCTGAGCATGGGCGGTGTTTGAATGTCATGTAGACAAACAACGTAATGGACGACCAACGAATTAATTGAACATCGTCAGTGGACAGTGGACGGAGACGAACACGAATTTTCATTCTTCAAAAGTCCACGTAACGACAAGACCAACAAAAGTAAGCATAAAATAAATCGCCATCTCTTTAACTGTTTCAATATTCAGTTTTCGATCTCATCTCTTAGGACACGGCAACAGTTTTATAACTATATTTACCACGTTCGGAATGGCAATGTGTGTCTGATTGGTCTTATATCGAAAACCGAATTAACACTTTGAGATCTCATGGAAAAAGACGTCCCCATCGCTGAAAATAGATATTTGTGAAAACTGGAGGGAATAAAAAGATCGAAACACAAGTCGATTACCAGGTGTTTTTGGAACTCGACATTTGGTTTTTGACGATTTTACTCAAATATCCAGTTTCTGACGGTTTATTGCCGATGTCATTGATTGACTAACTGAGTTTGAAGTTGGTCATTTGACTTTTGTTTTGCTATTTTACAACTAACTGTTTAATACAACTTCAATATGTGGCTGCCTCTAGTCTAAATTTTATGTTTTTAAGAATTTATATTACACTGGACAAATTTTATTACTTATTTTCAGCTAAAATATTGTATCTGTTTAAAGTGAAATAACATATATACTAGATATGACCCGTGGGGCGTAGCATGCACCGCAGACTTGCTTATAGATAGTGCAAAGAAAAAGGGGGGGGGGAGTAAAGGACACAACTTACAGCACGAAGATATAAGAAAATACGGAATGATTTAGAACAAATGGTCGATTGAAATTCTTCTGCGGAATCTATTCGTTCATTAGAGTGTGTTTTGAAATGCGGTTGTATATGTTTATGAGGATAGTGGCAAGGTGACGTCACATCAGTGTTATAAGGTGGCTGTGAAATTTGTGTGGACTTACCGACGTTGTGAATAAATGGCACCAGAAAAGTCATCACGTGTTAAAAAGCAAAAGAAATTCGTAATGGCCATGATGGGAAGGACCGCCAGAGAGCAGGTATATAGACAAATGTTGACCGCCATTGTAAACTCGAGGAGAGGTAGGAGGACGTTATCGGAAGTAAATGATGTTACTTCCGGGTAGTAATTTCTGCCTCGCCATCATATTTTCAAGTATTCATGTAGCCTACTTACCCTATTGTTGAGGAGAGGGACCGTCCATAAATGACGTCACACACCTAGGGGGAAACGGGAGGTTTACAAACTGTGACGATGTGTGACGTAGGGGAGGGGGGAGTTTGAGAATTGTGACGTCACGTCATTACACGCTACTAAATATAAGTTCCCCTTAAATGTTTGGTTTCTTACAATTTGTTTTTCGACGGTTACTTGGTTTCATGCGTATTACGCTATTACACTAAATACATAAGTATTAAATGAGATTAAAGTGATTTGAAACATCCGCATTTTCAAATAGAAAATACGGCTTTTGTGTGTGTGTGTGTGGGGGGGGGGTCGTGTCAAAGCTTTGTGACGTCATATTGGAGAGAGGGGTCTAAGTAAGTCGCGTATTGTCATTTATAGACGGCCTCTGAGTGTATGACTATTTTTCCGTCACTGAGAACTAAAGAGAGAACATCGCCCCAATGTTGACAAACAAAGTTTACAGCCATCTTGAGAAGTCATGTTCACAAAAAAAGGGGGAACAGAACGGGCAAAAACATCAACATTCTATAAAATTAAAAAAAATAATGCTTCATCTGAGTCCTCAACTCAGGCCCTTCCGCGTGTTAGGCGGATGTAATAACCACTACACCACGAAATGAATGTTATTTTGTAAAGGAAAGACGAAAGTGAACTCCACCACCTTCACTTGATCACCCAAAAAACTGTGATTGGTCGACCCCAGCGAGGGTCAATTGTCATGCTTATTTGCAGACTTCTCAATCTTGTTCTAGTGAAATATAGAGTGATATAATAATTCTATATGCAGTGACCTGATCGATAAGATCAATTATGTAAAAAAACAACATATATATATATATATACTAGCAGACCCGGTCGTGCGTTGCAACGATCTCAGTAAAAATGACTATTTAAGAATCCAATGAGTATTATGTTTTAAAAACAATTATGCCATAAACCGACACGGAAGTGTGAAAAAAGTCAAAGTTTCATAGCAAATGGATAAATAAAATAGTAATTAAAAAGCTGAAAAAAAGAGAGAAAAAAACGACATTAAAGGGCCAGGCTCTAAAATAAGTGATAATTTGTATTCAAGCTATGTTTCTCAATAATGTGTACAATTGATTTGGGAATTAAATTATTAAAGTGCATTACAAAAAAATTTGGGGAAGCCTACCCGAAGGAAGAACATAAAGAGTTCAGTTCCCTATAGTAATTATTTATAGACTCTTGAGTTTTTATAAGCAAACAAAGACATTAAGGGCCCCAGGGCCCTTATACGGCAGATATAAAGCTCAAAACGATCTCAGTAAAAATGACTATTTAAGAATACAATGAGTGATGTT
This sequence comes from Radix auricularia, assembly GCA_002072015.1. Classification (NCBI taxonomy): domain Eukaryota; kingdom Metazoa; phylum Mollusca; class Gastropoda; family Lymnaeidae; genus Radix; species Radix auricularia. Next base: position 84,949 of record MUZC01000866.1, read on the forward strand.
TTAAAAACTACTATGCCAAAAACCTACACGAAATTGTGCAAAAAAAAGTCCAAGTTTCCTAGCAAATAGATAAATAAATTAATAATAAAAAACTTTGGAAAAAAAACGAAATTAAGGGGCCGGGCTCTAAAATAAGTGATAATTTTTAAATTTTTTTAATCGCCATTGTATTCAAGCTTTGTTTCTCAATATCGTGTAAAATTGATTGGGGAATTAAATTGTTAACGCGCATTACAAAAACATTTGGGTACGCCTGCCCCGAGGGAATGGACATTAAGAGTTCAGTTCCTTATAGAAATTATTGATAGACTCTTGAGTTTTTATGTTCTAAGATTGGCAAGATCCGTTATTTCCTTAGTAACTTAAGCTAACACTAATTTTTTTTAAGGTAATATAAAGGAAAAAACGACATTTAGGGGCCTCTGTGCCCATTCTGCGCAAGATGTCAATTTCAAAAAGCTGTTCGTTTTAATTCAGTTTCATCATTGATATATTTCTCTAGATTGTTAAAAATTGAATGGGGAAAATATCTTAAGCATATACATTCGTGGCCCCCGGCCCAAAAGTAAATTACATTAGAAGTTTAGTGTCCTATAGCATTTTAATATGGGCTACCAAGATTTTGTTAACAAATTTTGGTAAAGATCAATTCTTTTACACAAAACCTAACGTATAAACTTAATTAAAGAAAAAATGACACGATGGGCCCCATTCAGTGCCAGATGTAAAGTTGAAAACACTTGTTCGTTTCAATTTGCATGATAATGTATATATTTGTCATTATTTGTCAAGATCTTAAATTAAAAATTGAATGGACAAAATGTCTTAAACATTAACCACCCCCCCCCTAAAAAAAGACAATTGGCACCCCCAGCCCCGAAGAATTAATCATTAAAAATTCAGGACCTTATAGCATTTTAATAGAGGCTATTAAGTTTTTTTAATACAAAAATTGGTTAAGATCCATCAATTTACCAAGTAGCTAGCGCTCAATCTATTTTTATATAACGCATATAAGCAAAAGTTGACATTATGGACCAACGGCGCCCCATGTGTGTTTAATTGACGAAGAAAGTTACCTGTTAACTTCCTGGGAGTGTACGCAATAGTCTCCAAAACTTTCATTACGATCGAATACATGGTTTAGTCAGCAATGAAGGACATGCACACACACACACATTCACATATACATATTTATAGATATAGGGGGAAAGCACATTTAGGGGCCCTCAGCCACATTCGGTGCAAGATGTCAAGTCCAAAATCTGTTCATTTTATTTCAGTTTCACATCATGGATATATTTCCCGAGATCGTTCAAAAATGAATGGAAAAATATCTTAATCATTTACAAAAAAGACATATGGGGCCCCTGGCTCCCAAAAAAATGTCATTAGAAGTTCATTGCATTTAAGTAATTTTAAATGGGCTACCACATTTTTGTATACCGAGTTTGGTTAAGATCCACTCATTTACTCAGTACGTAATGTATTCTCTAATTTTATATTGCTCATAAAAGCAAAAAAAAAACGCTATTAAGGGCCCCTGGGCCCATTCAAGGTAAGATGTCAATTTCAAATCTTCTGTTCATTTGAATATGGATACAAAGGGATAAGTTTATCATTATTTTTCTAAACCTTTAATAATTAAATTGGGGAATAAAATGTCAAAGGTTTAAAAAAACAGGTATTTTAGGCCCCCCACAGCCCGAAAGAGCTACCATAAGAAGTTAAGGGCCATATGGTATTTTAATATTGGCTATCAAGAATATAGTTGCAACATTTGATTAAGATCCATTAATTTATAATCTAGATAGCGCTTAAACTAATTTTTATATAGCTCATATAAGCAAAAAATGACGTTGTGGGCCCCCGGCGCCCCTTTAGTGTTAAATGGAGAAAAAAATAACAGTAACCATTCTGGAAAGGGTACTCAAAGGTCTGAAAATTTTTCATAACGATTGAATACATGGTTTAGTCAGCTATAAAGGACATACACTCTCACACACACATTTATATAGTAATAGATATAGAAGGGAAAACATATTTAGGGGCCCCCGGCCACATTCAGTGCAAGATGTCAATTTCAAAAATCTGTTCATTTTAATTCCGTTTCATTACTGATATATTTATTGAGATCGTTAAAAAATGAATGGGAAAAATATCTTTAAAATTTTCGAAAAAGACATGTGGGACCCCCCGGCCCCGATGAAATGGACATTAGAAGTTCATTGGCCTTAATTATGTTAATATGATCTACAGAGTTTTGTATACAAAGTTTGGTTAAGATCCATTCATTTACTCAGTAACAAACGCATAAACTAATTTTACATAGCTCATAAAAGCAAAAAAAAAACGACATTAAGGGCCCCAGGGGCCCATTCAGGGCAAGATATCAAGTTCAAAACCTCTTTTCATTTCAATATGGATAATAATAGGTACATTTATCATTATTTGTCAAGAACTTTAATAATTAAATTGAGGGATACAATCTTAAACGTTTACAAAAACAGGTATTTTGGGCCCCCAACCCTGAAGGAGTTGCCATTAGGAGTTTAGTGCCATATAATATTTTAATATTTACTATCAAGTATTTATAAACCAAGTTTGGTTAAGATCCATCAATTTAGCAAGTAGCTATCGCTTAAACTAATTTTTATATAGCTCATATAAGCAAAAAACGACATTAAGGGCCCCAAGGCCCATTCAGGGCAAGATATAAAGCGCAAAACAACTTTTTATTTTAAGATGGATAATAATGGATACATTTATCATTATTTGTCAAGACCTTTAATAATTTAATAGTGAAAAAAAATCTTAAACATTTACGAAAACGGGTATTTTGGGCCCCCAGCCCCAAAAGAGCGGCCCTTAGGAGATGACTTACCTACAGTATTTTAATATTGGCTATAAAGAATATAATTACAAAATTTGGTTAAGATCCATCCATTTATCAAGTAGATAGCGCTTAAACCAATTTTTATATAGCTCATATAAGCACAAATTAACATTTAGAGCCCCCGGCGCCCCTTTAGTGTTAGATTGAGAAAAAAAAAAAGTATCCAGTTACCATTCCGGAAGGGTACTCAACAATCTCAAAAATTTTCATGACGATCGGATGAATGGTTTAGTCAGTTACAACGGACAAGCACAGACACACACATACAGACATACTTTGATTTTTATATTTATATATATAATATACATATATATATGAATTTGATCAACTATAAAGAAAGTGAATTTATATTATATATGCAGGTCTACAATCTACAAAGCTATGATTGTCTGTATACATGTGACAAGATGGTTAATCTGGTTTTGGTTGCAATTTATTTTAACGTTTTAACATTTCCTTATTTTGATTATGGCATAGGCTTTATTTTTCCGTGTCTGGGTTCGTAACGTTTATTTACAGTAGTCAGTGGCGTCGCTAAGGGGGGTGCGGTTGGGTCGGGCCGCCCCGGGTGACACCACAAGGGGTGAAACCAAAATGTAAAATTCTATATGTTCCCGTACAGGAAGACTCGGAGGAGTTCTATTGGGTAAGTCGTGAAGGGGAGACACCATGAGCTACCGCCCCGGGTGACACCAATCCTAGTGACGCCTTTGACAGTGGTCTACACCATTTTTGAAAGAAAAAAAACAAAAAATTATTTGTTTAACCAAAAGCCCAATTTTTTTTAGAGTCAGTGGTAAGCAATTACATTGGGATGAGGCTTTGTCTATTTTAACATTTGGCGTAGTTGGGAATTGGGAGGATTCAATCAGACACGAAGATGAGGATTTGTTCTCGGGGCCTGAGGAGTCCCCGAGTCACCCAGCTCTGAATGGGTACCTAACTAGACAATAGTTAGGCGGCTGGGGTAATGCGTGGAACCCCTATAGCCGTGGCCTGTGACCGATGCATCACTTGCCAACAGATCATCTCTCATGGTCTGTGGACGCAATTATCTTCTGCATAGAAGTAGCGTCTGTATATCTAAGATAAGATAAGATAAGATAAAGACATTTGCTAACCCAGATAATAGTTAATGTATCAGGGGGAAAAGGGAGGCTGCAAGTCAAACATGCATTCATTATTTATAAATAACTATTATACAGCAGGTCAAACAACACGATTGTCGATTCATAGTGTCCACCTGACCACAGGACAAGTTTGACCAGTGTCGTTCACGCCATGCTAATTTTTTGGGTCTTACTAGCCCTGGTCGGCGGTGTGCACGGGCAGTTGGACAAGTTGGATGCTGACGATGAAGTGATAGCTTTCGCGTTTAAAAGAGTTGGGATTCAGTTGATGTCTGCACATAATGCGGATGATGTCAAGCTGGACAGTATTGTTTACATCAGCACTGAAGTAAGGAATCCACCAAAGTTTAGTTTCCATTAACACTTGCATAAACGGGGATAAAAATCGTGATCTTTAACTCGCCACCAGAATTGGATTTACCTATTTGATAAACAAGATATAGCTCAGAGCCCCCAGCATCCGTGGGGGAGGGGGGTCCCCCCAAAGTTTAAAAAAAAAGTTAAATAAATCTAGTTATCCGAAAACCGTATTGGCACTGACATAGAATATATGTACTTCAAAAGAGCCCCCCCACCCCCATTTCTCAAATAGCTAAGGGTCCCATCAAGTTTAGATCAGGCTCTGCTCGCTACCAGTGGGGTCATTGTGGTCATCGCAGGATTCATGTCTGATGAGGTCAACTGATTTCAAAAGTTATTTTATTTTAAACGTCAGTCATCTGATAATCGAGACGAAATCTGAGATATTAGATAGAGATGCCAACCATCGCCAACTGCAGCAATCGTTCTATTTTAAGGTATACGTCAGAGAGTCTGATTTCTGTTGCTAGTCAAACAATATGAGCATCAATATTTAAAATTAGTTTTCTTAATATCTTTAGATCCTTTTCATGGAGTCAGGTTTTAAAAAAAAACGACTTTTTGAAATGATTAATTATATGGCTGGGTTAAGAATCTCTTACAAAATGTTACCAAATGAATGATCACTCCCAAACCTCGAATACTTTCATAACGCCCTCTGTCCTCTTACACACACAGGTAACACTTTCAGATCGTCAAATTGTGAATCAGTTCAGTTTACATTGAATTTGTTCTTTATTGATGCAATTTGAACACGTAAGCCTAGGACTTTAGTGCTATGAACTTAAAACCTTCGGTTTTTTGAAAGGGTAATTATGTGAGATGTTAAAATCGGAGACGACTCTACCGGTACTATTCTCTAAGGTCTTGGTGAAATTCTTTCATTTAAAATCTCCAGCTGTTGACTGAATTCTGACATATTGAGTTGTAACGAACATTTCTTTATGTAAGGCCAACTTTTTATTTCTTATTACTTCCGGAAATTTTTGTGTGTTAGAGCATGAGTGTGTTTGTGTGTGTGTGTGTCTGCGTGCACGTGCGTTTGTGTGTTTGTGGAATGACGTTTCTCATTGGAAAAATAAAGAACATATTGTTAATTTACAATTATATATATAATAGCCCAGTGGTGTGGGTATGTTTGTAACGTAACGCGTAACGCAAGAGATGTACCACAGTCTACAGCAGTTAGTTTAGTTGAAAAATCGTGTTTTGATGAGCACTGTAAAAATATTTAATAGGATGACGTCATTGTTTGGTGTGCATCGGTGCGCAAAATACGGTGCGCAAAATACAACCCCTATTATTATTATTAAATAAATACTTTGCGTACATTTCATAAAGTTTAATAATTCGTATTTATCAAAAAAGGACAAGTTAGTTGGTCTTTAAAAAAAAGGTTGGCGCCGTAGGCGCCCAAAAAACGGGGGCGCCGCAGGCGCCACGGCGCCTGGCACAATCTAGTATTAGATAACAGCTTCTTTTGTTTCACCTCCCTTAAAAAGAACCAAAAAAATCTTGACTTCACTAAATTAACAATAATTTTTAGAATTTAATATAATATATATATGTCTAATAGACTAAATTAACAATGATTTTTAGAATGTAAAATAATATATACGTCTAATAGAGATTTTAATGTTTTGCTAGATACGAGCTGGAAGAAGGTTTTACATCAACATGCTGGTCAACACAAGTCCCGACGAAACCATGGTAAACAAAAGTTTAGAAATCCAGAGTCTGACACACACGCCATGAGTTATTGACGAAATGAATTAATTTTTAACTGGGAATATAATTTGTATCGGTTTTTTAAAAATATGCTTTTATCTTAATTTTTTAAATAAAATTAATAGGGCTGCGGAAATTACCGATTAATTTCTCGATTAATCGGTAAATAATTTATCGATTAAAATTATTTTAATCGATAAAATAATGATTAAATTGAAGAGGTTTTTTAAATAGTTTTTTCGATTTATTAATACATTTTAAATAATTAATAATAGTTTGTTTTTTTACGAAAAACTTCTCAATTGAGAAAAAAGATTTTTAAAGTGAAACCTTTAAAATAAGCTCTTATATTTAAATTTAAAAAATGTTAATTGCCTGTTTTTTGTTACTTCCCTTGAAATTTTCAGTTCAATGAGGTCATACATTTTATTTTTAGCTTAATCAAAATTATCGATTAATTATTCGGTAATTTTTCAAAAGTTAACTATTAAATTTAAATTAATCGATAACAGCCCTAAAAATTAATAATATGTATCATATCATTTAAATAACATGTGAACATTTTAAAAATAAGTCAACATTTATTTCATATGGAAATTATTCCAACATTCAGTAATAAGACGTCCATTTAAAAAAAATCAGAATTTAGATGAAACTTATTTATAATTTAATATAAACTAAATTCAATTTGTTAATTCTGAGAAGAAAATCTAACAGTTGTCATTTTCGGGTTTTCAGGAATTTTGCTCTGTGGGTATCTGGGAGCGGAACTTCCTTTTAGCAGGCAACTCATTGACGACTATCGACAAACCGGAATGTTCTCAGCAAAAAAACAGACTTTACGGAAAATAGAACTCAAATGACATTCACTGTTCCATCAAATGGCAATCACTGTTCCATCAAATGGCATTCACTGTTCCATCAAATGGCAATCATTGTTCCATCAAATGACATTCATTGTTCCATCAAATGACATTCACTGTTCCATCAAATGGCATTCACTGTTCCATCAAATGGCATTCATTGTTCCATCAAATGACATTCACTGTTCCATCAAATGGCATTCACTGTTCCATCAAATGGCATTCACTGTTCCATCAAATGGCAATCATTGTTCCATCAAATGGCAAGTCATTGTTCCATCAAATGGCAAGTCATTGTTCCAGTCCTTGAGCTGCACTGCTCATCTTCAAGATGATACGATACAACTGAATGTCATTGTCTTATGATACGATACAACTGAATGTCATTGTCTTATGATACGATACAACTGAATGTCATTGTCTTATGATCGATATTAAAAAAACCAAAAATCAACAAATTATTTTCTGGTTTTCATTGGATGTTCATTTTTCAGATTTTTTATTTAACTTCCCACCTACGTCTGTTTGTCAGTGGGGAATCTTGTCTATGAAAGTTACTTCACTTCCGGTTGATCGGTTGGCTAAAAAATTGGGTATCTTCGATGACAATACATCTTAATAATAATAATAAAAGGATGATGATAATAATAATTTAATTGTAATTATTTTGTTAACTCAATTTTTTTAAAATTGAAAGTGTGACCATACTTAAATGGGGGGGGGGGCAAGATTTGTGGCAGTGGGGATGGGGTTAAAAATGGTGAAAAAATAACGTGAACTACTTTATGGACGGCCACGTAGAATTCATATTGTCGGCTAAATATCAGCTCATTTATTTGTACACAAACACACACAAATATGCAGGCTTGTCCATGGGACATATTTTTCCGTCCCATTCCATCCCATCCCATGGCAATTTATGCCTGTCCCATCCCATCCCATCATATGGGACGCTTGCAAAAATAAATAAATACGAGCAAAATACCCGTGCTACGCTACGGGGTAGGCACAATAGGAATAACTTTATTTTGGTTTTGGGTCTCAAATTCAACTTTAAAATGAATGTAAACGCATCTGGAAAGTAGGGTAGTGATAAATCAAACCCATTTTTAATAAAAACAACGTTATGTGTGTCGAAAAAAATAAAAATATTATTAATTTAAATATTACCCATCAATTTTGGTATATCTGCTTTAATATAGCATCATTATTATCATCCGTGGCTTGCTCCACCACATCCTTCCAGCTACAGCCCATTTAGGGCCCTGGTCTGCTCCACCACATCCTTCCAGCTACAGCCC